>UELV01038924.1:2533-39391 GCA_900490015.1 Megastigmus stigmatizans
TCTCTCTCTCTCTCTCTCTATAACCATTCCTCGTACACACATCCACACACGCGCGCAGACGAAGAGAAGAACACCGCGAAACAGGCGCCCAGCGGTAGGTCCAGGAGTCGATCGATCATCCCAACCCCTCCTCCTCTCACTCTAGTTCCTTGCTCTACCGCGGTGGATGCACACACACACACACACACGCGCACACACATACGTACGTACGTATCCCCCCGCGTCGCCAACACGCCAGATTTCCAGGTCAGAAGGTCGCGGACTAAATGACGTAGATGCAGGTCTGCTGGCGCTGCTGCTGCTTCTGCTGCTGCTACTGCTTCTGCCTTTCAGGAGATATTGATATACACTTTTGCATCTGTCAGGTTGCCGTGGCTTCCCTTACTCGCTTACAGTGTGGGAGGGATTGGTACACGTGCGTTCACCGGATTTCGGTTGGGAGCGACAGACGTAGTCTCTGTGTATTGGTAATGACTCACTTTTGGCTGTTCTACTGAGAATAATCCAGTGATTTCTGCGGATGAGCGGGTGGGTAACCCTGATTCGGGTAGTACGCCCTGATGTGATTTCCAAATCGAACATGTCGATTGTGGGAAGAATTTTGATCGGGTGACTAGTTGGTATCCAGGTGGTCTCGTAATTTATACACGTTATGTCAGAATCTATAATATTTTAGAAGCGAAGGAGAATTATTCGTTCTTACAAAAAAGGAGAATTTTAACATGAAAAATGTTTATTCGCAATGAACGATTGTCTTGAGTAAAGAAGCTCAATTTTACGTTTTATATAGTTGAACGAAACTTCAACTCGAATCCCCGAGTTGTTGCACTTGCTTATGCAAAACTCTTTGTAGAAACTCATTACAAAGCTTGTTCTTTATTTATCTAGATTCTATGCACACAATGGTATCCTGGATTTTCGCGATAATCATTTGTCTTTATTGCTGGTGCGACCGCATTTCCGGCATAGGCTAGCTCCATTACGCGCTTTATTAAGATTTCGCTATGTGTATGTGCAATCAACCTAAATTCTGGCCAAATTCTTCACTATATTATACGTGGCAGGTTTCGACTCTGTCTACTTTAGTTCATAGCAAAAATTCATTCTAGCTTTGTAGGACACTTTGTTTCACCTTAAAATTCTTAAAAATAAAACTAAATCCAAAAGAGTAAATAGTAGCGTTCAGAACCGATTGGCTGAGCTTCCATTTAGGAGATTTAAGTTGTCTACAATATTGTCTCAGCATTCTTGTTAACCACTATACTATCTAAACTGCTAATCCCTGTTTTGTAGAGGATTTCCCAAGATACCATCGTTTTTCTTTACGAAGCGGTTGCCAGTAATCTCTTCAAGTTCGTTGTCTTCCTCTGATCTTCGCCTTGTAACTTCATCCTATTTCAGTTAAACTCTGAACTTCTGTATATACCTTTACAATTTCAAAAAATCATGGATAAATTACCAAACTTAATGGAGATCGTGGAATAAACAAAAATCATAAGAACTTAGTCGACAGTAAGATGATAATTTAATTTTCAGGTGATCGGATGAATCGGACTAACTTCTATTTTTCTTTCGATACTGATATTTAATTAAACTCGTCGTGTTACAAATTAAACTACTTTTTCCAAAAATTTTCCAACTAAAAGTCCATATTTAGGACTCAAAATTAACTGTGCACACAGAGCTGTAAATATTAATCAATATCCTAATAAGCATTTATCAACTTTCACGATGACACATTATTTATCACGCCAACTAAAAACTGCAAACTTTCAAATTCCTTCCCACCAAAGTTAAACCAGACATGTCAATAGTAGTATAATTAATCATGAATTATGCAGCACGATAACTCGTAGAAACAAACAAGTGAATCGATTCCCTGGGGTAACCTGAATCACCTAGGCAGAGAAAGAGACTCTGAATCCTCGATATGACAATTTAATGCACAAATACAAATGAATGAAGAAGGAGGGAGCTACAATAGATTGGCGCTATGCAAAGCAGCGAAATGGAGTTCACTTAATTTTCAGGAATGATGAATCACCTTTTTCTCGCTTGGCTGAATAATTTATTTTCTTTATCGATTGCCCCACGTCCGAATGAAATTTATGCTTCAATTATTTCTGGAAAAGTTGCGATATTTTTATATTTTCTCGAACTCGGCTGGTTTAATTTTGTATCAATGCGCATGTCAAATCAGTAATTTTATCGGATGCATCCCACATCTACGTTACGAACATTTATATTAAGCTACATTAGTCTTTTTATGGATTATTGTGAATGCGTCATGCTACATTAGTCTTTTTATGGATTATTGCGAATGCGTGCTTGACGTATTATAATTTAATTAACCCAAATGTCGTCTAATTAAGATTCTGATAACCTTTACCTGGTTTATTAACATCTTGGGTATTAATCTGCGCCTTAGGGAAATCTTATAGTATTTAGTAGTTAAAAAATGAGTTTACAGTATATTCTTAGGTTCATTCGGATAAATATAGTGTACTATCTCAACCATTCTGTTTAAAGTAGCTTTTACTATATAAGCTTCAAATTATAAATAATAAAACCATGGGTGTAGAGTTCCATGAATACATACATCAGCAAATGTGGCGCATGCTCAACATTTCAATTTAAACACGTAAAGTGCTTCATCTCATTTACATTTGGACACACCGAATACTACAGCATATCTTCTCGTAACTTTCGCCATTCATTTTGAGTTTTCGGTGAGTAACATTCGGTAATACAATGATACGATTAATTATGCATTTAGACTACTTCATCTTAGTAAATTTATGTTTTCATTCTCAATCTATGATATTATTATTGTTCATAAGTTAGACCTCAAAGCTAACAGGGAATAAGATTAACAGCAAAGAAACACAACGCCAACTCGAAACGAAATAAAGTAAATAATAATTAAAATCAGTCAAATATGGGTTCTTATTTAACTTGAACTTCGTCCATCTTAATCAACGTCATCGTACGACCATCGTCTGTATATCTGTACAGCTCTTGATAAACCCCAATAGACACTTGCAGAACTTTAGCCCCTCACACTTACGGAGCCTTCGGGCGCACGATAGTGTGTGTATGTGTTGAACGAAGTTGAGGGCTAACGAAATAACTGTATATCGACATAAATACAATTTCTTGCTCACGGGGCTTCGGCACATCATGCATCGAGTATATATAGTTAAAGCACTGTAAACACGAGGCAACTTCCTAAATTATCCACGAAGTCAATAAATATTACCTAATAGCTTAACTTTTTGACACTCTTGATGATATACTTTTTTTCTTACTCGCCCCGAACATAAATCATCTTGGGTATATTGATATACCTATGTGTGAAAAAAATAAATGTACAAGCTTTTAAACTACTAATTTTAATATAATAGTACCCAACAACGATTGAGTTAGACGTTTCTAAAGTTTAATTAAAAACTTTATCAGCTATTGAACTAATGAATAGAAAGTTCATTTTTTTAATTTGTGGAATAGCACTTTTTTAACAAACTCTACTAAATTTTATACATATACACTACTAGAAAATTAAAATTATTATTCAATAACGGTGATGTAATTCAATAACGATCAAACTATAAGATGAATTGAGCTATAAGTTATAGGATCATAAAAAATGTAATCTCCGTTATAAATTTTGCTGGCTAACTGCGGGTAATTTACGAAGGATTAGAGGAATAACCGTTTACTACAAGGTTCAGTAACTTATCTGTAGGTAGTCCTGAAAATGCATTTGGTTATTTTTAAAATTCATTCACTCATAATTACTAGGACGAAGAAATTTAATTTAAGTATAGCTTAATCTCTAGTTTTCTTATAAAAAAAAATATCTAACAGAATGTTCGATATAAGTACTGATTTTTAAGCTGTTATAGTTATGAATTCTTAACTAAAAATTTAAAAAATCAAGAGAAACCTGAATTAAATGATATACTCATGGATTAGCAATATAAACTGTACTTAAACGCTTCTTTCGTAAAAACGTTGGAACATTATGAATTCGCATTTGAATTTTCAAATGTACGGCTTCACTACTAAATTTCTGGGTTGCGGATAATCCAAGTTAACTCTTCAAGCCCGCAAGTTAAGTCATTTTTGTTTTAAGTTTCAGTCCATAAAGTCCTTGTAGATATATGGTATACATAAAAGTTTTAGAGCCGAGTACTTAATCCGAACCTGATGTACAGCAAAATTAGAAGGAACTATCTCGTACAAATTACACCAACGTCTTAAAACATATACACTAACCACCATCCAACTACTAAAGCAGTAACATATTACAAAAGTACACACCTATGCTCCAGTATCAATGACTCGGAATAAAATTTCACTCTCAAAAAGTAACGTACCCTCGCGAGCGTAGATATTCGCTCAGAAATTTCATGTATCGATTAAACTGAAACGCATTAAACTAAAAGCAACGCCTGGAACTCAAATTTCCAATTAGGCAGCACTAAAAAGGGGGGTAAAGAAACTCCATCGCTACAAGTGCTAAACATTCCGACTAAAATTTCCTCGATAGCCCCATTAAATCCGCTGTATATACGTTGTTTCCATTCAGAGCACGAGCCCGGGTATATCCGTGTGTTCGTAAATGAGCGCTCGATTATTTATCATGCCAAGCTTCTAAGTATACTCCACAAAAAAGAAGTATAGAAAGAATAAAAGAGAGCAGAGAGAGAGAAAGAATTAAGCACATAACATCGACTGCCAAATGGTATTTCGCGAACAGGGAAAATCCATTAGTGTAGCATCAGAGCGAGTAATGCATGTATTGCGGGGGTAAGGATTCGATTATTATTGCCCGCGTTATATACTGCCTGAATCTGCAGGAGTAAGAAATTACTTTTGTCTATAGCATAAAATTAGTTTCATAAAAAGTTTCGCAAAATTAAAAATATCTACGATTGAATCCAAATGAATAAAATTTGACTTTTGAAGCTAGACTAAAATAAGCCTATAGAAAAAATTTATTTCACCATTCGCCCTCGTTACCTCTCGCACACGACATTCCGTAATGGGAATTAATAATTTTTTCCAAGCAGTTGCGTGATATGATGCGATGCCTTAATATACCTACATTATATAGCTACGCCTACATTTTCGCATAATCGAGTGTACGCGATATATACTACCGAGCCATGTGTAGACCGCGAACTTGCATTAGTGTATCGAAGATCAGAGAGGGCGATCTTCGATACACTAATTTTTTGGAAAGGTAATTGAATTTAGAACCGATAATGAGGTGGTCGAGGCCAAGCCATTGCCCGACGGCTGTACCTGTGCATAGCATACGCGTATGTAGGAGATATGGTGGGTGCGTCATTTTAGCGTGAGTATCCACGTGATAATTACGTGTTTAGTAACTGTAATTGTTAACTGTGATATTTCTAAAAATAATTTATAAATAACTTTATTGTATTTAAAGGTTTGAAATCGGTACATGCAAGGCTTTTCATTTGATAAAATATAATTTGAAAGAGATTTATTGTGCTGAGAAAAATAGAATTGCGCGTAACATAATAGCAATGATTTATCACGATGATAAAAAAATGATTTATTTAAAAATTTTAATTTTGAACTTCATACACAAATATTGTACATAATTTTTACATAATTGCTGTAGGTAAAATAAGTTTCGCATTATAAAATTATTAGCAATGAAAATACATTTCAAACACAATGAAGAGTATAGTAAAATATCTCATCATCTATTGAATTTCGCGTAAATACTTTAAATCAGATCACATACTTAGAAAATTCCGCTCAAACCCGATATTTTCAATAAAGAAAGTTCAAGCCAAACCGGAGAATGCATACCCCGAAAAAGATCCCATTCAATTCGCCTCACCGCAGCGGAGCAAGCACAGCGCAAAATCGTAATAACATCGACTCCTGTACTGCAGACATCGAAACTGTGCGGTAAGTCGCAAAAAAACCCTAGATAGACAAATGTGCCGAGATTGTCAGTGTAGCGGTGTGCACGCGCTATATGTATATATAGATTGTAAACCTTACAAAAAATATATATATGTATCGGAGCCGCAGCGAATTTCTAGGGTAATATCCGCGGCGGTGGAGGCAGAAAGCGAGGTGTGCGTTTCATCAGGGAGCATCGATTTTCGATAGCCGCGGAAAAGCGGCGAAAGACCTCCCCGACGCATATCGCTCCAATGAGCGTGCGATATATATATACCTATATTCGTATAAAATGATGTTAATTTTTTATAGCCTCTTTTAAGCTTCAAAAGTAAGGATTTGCGTTTTTTTCCTGCTATTTTTTTCTTTTTTTAAAATAAAAGGAGAAATAAAAAACTATCGAAAGTTTCTGTCGATGGAGCAATTATTATTAACGAAATAGTCAATTCATTAAATACGTGCGGTAATTTAAAAGAGTTCCCATGTAACGATACAATATTATACAAGAAATAACTTTTAAATGCACGAAAAATCTATCTCGGATAAACTAAGATTCTATTTAATATAATCAAATTACTATATACAAGCGACTATTCCTCGGTCGCTAACGCTCCCTCGAAAAAATGCACTTATTTTAATTATTTTTTCTTAAAGAAGATGTGCAATCTTTATTATACTTCGTTAATTGTAAAAAGTAGGTAAAAATAGGGAAGCTATGTGGCTTTAGTACATTAATACTGTAAAGAAAAAATGGTTAATTATTTTATTTTTACAAATTATTTTTAGATATGTGACTTGGAAATTTTTTAAATCGTAAGTAGTGGTGAATACATATTTTTTAATTTCGCAATAATGTTTTATTATTGCAATATTATCAAAAGTAAATAATTTTTTGGCATTGTAGTTATTTACATATTGATTTAGCATAAGAGGAAATTTATATAATTTTTAAATTTAAGAAATTAATATAAAGTTTATTGATACATAGTATAAAAGTTTTAATCAGTTTTAATTAGTTAATAGTAATGTTTTATTATATGTATAAAGGTTTTTTGTAAAATATAATATTATGGTTTCTTTTAGGTGTACAGTAAAATCATTAGTAATTGATATCCTTGTAAATTAAATAAGAGCAATAATATAAATATTTGTAACAGTTGCCATGACATCTTACAAAAAGTAATAATTTTAAATAGAAAAACACCATAAAATTGTAAACACCATAAAAAATAAAAACACCGTAAAAAATTAAAATACCATAAAAAATAAAAACACTATAAAAATATAAACACTATAAAAATATAAACACCATAAAAAATGGAAACATCGTAAAAAATGTAAACACCATAAAAAATCAATACGCCATTATTATAATTACACACCAGAAGAGTACTTAATAGGTATAGATATGAAACACTATATACACTATACGGAATAATTTATAATCTAAAATTATAACTAATTAATTAAAAATAAACTTAAAATTTTTTCAGTACATTTAAGTAAAACTTTTGACCCATTTTCCAGGAATTTATCAACCACTAGTATTCAGGGACGGTTTGTAGCCAGCACAGGTATCGATGAAATGTTAATGAAATAGTTTATTAATAAGTGGCTTTTATGCTAATAACCGATGTTAAACTTCGATCAGCCTATTTTTATGAAAGAATATTGAATGTATGTATATAGAAATAACAACATTTTATTCATTTACTGTTACTAAAATATTACGATTATTTAATACCTTTTTTCATTTTGTATATTATTTAATACGAGCGTATATGCCGTTAAAAAGGTTGACTTCCATTTACGACGCACTCGTAAAAAGAATCTCAAACGCTCCAGAAGAATTTTATTTTTCAGTTTAATTATTCTTTGATTAATAGAAAATGTTTCTGTTTAAATATATACTTATTTAGAATAAATTTCAACCAGTCGTGAGACATTGGAAACTTTAGCAAACAATATAGAAACAGTTGCTCACAGAGCTAAAGTTTTGGTATTTGCATTGGTATACAATATGGGGATTGTGAAACAGGACTATAATATATGTGTAATATTATATGTACAAACTGTATCTCATGAAATGATTTTGCAACAGCAGAGTAAGTATTCTGCAGAAGATAGAATAGAATAAGGCAGAAAAGACGATATAATAAATATGCAGGAAAAAGAAAAAGAAATACATTCACACCTTATAACACGGAAAGATGAAAAAAGAAAACGGACCCATATTTATCAGCATTTATGCACTTCGCTGAAAAATAAGAATTTATGCTCCGCACATTTTCAGTATGATTGAAAGTTCTATTTCTGCAATAACTTTATATTTTATTCTGTTAGCCGCGTTGCGCAACAATAGCATCAAGACTTTTATTGCTCCCTTGCACATCTGTTTGTTTATTAACGAAATGCGAACGAGATATGTAAATATTTGTGGTGAAATAATGAACTATTTTAACTAAGCGCGTACTTTTCTTCGAAGCCACCAACGTGATATAAATTGATTTAGCATTCGTTTTATTCTTGGAATCGTACAGGCTAAAATCATTGTGTCAAAATTGTATAGATTTGTATGAGTTTTATGGGGCAATAAAACAGTGTTACCAAGTTACGACGTATAAACAAAATTATATTTTGACGTTACGATCATAATATCTGTTTCAGTATCACTACGTCATATAGCGCCGCATGCAGTTTTATTACTTGCACGGATAGACTGAAAAATTGTTCGCCAGCGAATCAGGTGTTTCTTATAGATTCTCAATATCCACTATAGCATTTACTTTGTTATTCTTTAATAATATTTGAAAATATAAATATTTCCTTTCGGTAGATCGATAATTTTATGTGCAAAATTAGTCATACGGAAATACTAATTCTTACAAAAAGATTGATATAACAAACAAATTACCTTAATTAGAATTTCATGGAAGTTATGAACCTCTTTGAAAAAGATATTACAGATAAAAAAGACATCTAATGCACGAGCTGAAGTAATTTAAAATCAACCATTGTTTCAGGATCATAATAAGACTAATTAATTTACTTCTTCTAAAGAAAGACCCTTTTATCTCAAGCGGATTATGTTAGCCTTGAAAGGATAATACTTAATTGGCAAATAGATCAACGTATAAAAAGGAAAAAATATAATTTGTGTAATAAAAATTGTTTTATTGACTTGAAATTCTTTGAAACTATATATATATATATGTACTTTAAACGCGTGAGATTATTATTATCAATATTAACCAGGGAAAACGATGATAAAGAATAAGCTTTTAATTGCGGAATATTTAATATAAAATTTCAGATTAAGCACAGGTTTAATTTAATGTAAATTCAGTATCCATGTTGGGTATCGCTTCTGCATGTGACAGTAAAACGCTGAAAACATATATTAAGCTTGCATTCGGCCTCTTAACGTTTTCCCATTATGACGCGCGAGCGCAACGGCGAAATTAATTTTCCTTTTTTCCGAGTGATTAAACGCTCGTCCATGTGGTGAAAGTGCATTCGTTGCCAGCATTCTGATAATTGAGAAAACTCATCATTCACAGTTATACTTGTACAATTATGCTGGTGGAAGAAAAGGTCCGGTTGACATAAATATATAACTTTCTCTCGATTAAATTATTTAATCGATTCTTATTAAAATATTATTATTAAAACATAAATCATTAAGCCATTTAGAATTCACCCTGTTAATTAAAGTAACCTACAAAACTCATCTATCTACAATATCTGAATAAGCAAGATTTATAAATTACGTATTTAACATCGTCCATTGTATCTAGTTACATGAATGATTGTCCTTCAAGAAAAAGGCAGAGGTAGAGAAGATCGTAACCGTAAGAAAATAAATAGCCTCCCTCGATTATAAATGCGTCGAAGATAATATTAAATAAAAAATGTAAAAAAAATTGATGAACCGCGATCCGGTATTTTTATATTAATAGACCGTGTAATATTTTGAAGTTATGAAAAAAAAACACGCAGCCCATGAATAAGTAGGAATAAAATCGTAGAATCTATAGGTTTACACGGAATTGCATTCGCGCTTTCAGAAAGTACTGTGAAGTTTAACAATAAATTTTTGTCAAAAAAACTGTAAATATATATTTTTAGACTTCAACTGGAAAAACTATACGATATTCTTCCTTTCTTATACGCACGTATTTTTACGGGGAATCGAATAGTCGCGATAAAAAACACTGCATTTTTCAATCAATCTTAATTGCTCATAAATAATTGATTTTGAGGAACCAAGTGCCAATGAATCGGCAACTGATCTTCACTCGTTCCACTCCGTCTGATATAGCAGAATTGTAATTTCCTTCGACTTCTTTTCCAATCTTTCCAATACAGATTTCCGTGAGAATATGGAATCCGATAAAGCGTCTAACGGAAACTGCAGCGAACGCGCGCAAATGCGGAAAAATCGAAGATATGAAGCTTACACGAGAAGAGAATAAAGTTTCACGGATATATTCTTGAATCGATTGAACGTGCGAATGTATAATATAAACGAAATACTAAGGATGGCACTGATGACTATATCATTATCGATGTGATAAGCTGTTGAAAACATCAATAATACATAATATAGAAATTTATTGAATAAAAAAATATTTAAATTTCTTGGTATGAAATAAGTTTTGTTTAATATAAGCCATATTTAAAAGCTTATATATTAATACGATTATGCCCCAATTTCAAATTTATCTGGAATCGATGAATATATAACGTTTTTCATTCAATGGAAATCGAGTGAAGCCTTCTAAAATTTAACATAAGACACCTTTCATTTTCTTTCTGCCTTGCAACATAAGGGTTTTAGATTAAACTAAATTTTAATTTCAATTTATGAAAGGTATCTTTTGTTGAATCACAAATATCAGGAAAGCGATGACTAGCAAACAGATGGAATTTTCAGTTCAAAGAATCTTCAGAATTAGCACTAAATTTTTTAATTCTTCGATCCAAACTTAGAACTTAATTCAATTTTGTATAATATAGTCATAAAACACGATGATGAACGGTTAGTCAGAAGGTTTCATCTCAAAAATGTAATACTTCTTACCGAGATCCTTTAAAAGTCCGCAATTAAAGTTTGAAAGAAGTATATGGTGCGGAACTTTCATAAGAGAAGTTATTTCTTGAAAATAAGTAGTTGATGTTTTGAAATATTTTAATAAAGGCCGAAGAGAAAATTACACAAGATTAATTATAAATTATTGGTTCAATGAAAACCTATAACTGTCTTCATGAATTTCTAAGAGTCGTAAATGTATATACTTATTATTCAATAATATTTCTTCAAAATCATATTCAAACTCACAATTATTAATATTTATCGAGTGCCAATTAATCTAAGTTATTCTGTTTCTCAGTGTACACCCTCGACAAAGTCGATACAAATCGGTTTTGATGTTACGTACCTTACCAAAGGAAATAAGTTGTTGTAAATAAAAAGAAAGGCAGAAAGAAAGGGAGAAGATGAAGTAGACAGAGAAAAGTTTGCGGCTTAAGTGACCAAAGTGTTGTGCCGCTTTAATTGCGTTAGTCCCGTAGCTGAGTCCCTCTCACGGCGATGCTCGCGGTTCTTCTCTCCCTGAGAACAATTAAAAAGAAATAACCAAGTTACCCGGTATGACGGCGCAACGAGTGGCGCAGGGAAAAAACGGTAAACACGAAATGATATAAGTAGCATCGTAAAGATGAGCGTTGCGGGGCGCGATAACAGAGTATAACTTAATGAAAGACAATGCTTAAGCTTGTATCCTCATGGGATGTTACTATGAAGAAAATTTTTTTATCCAGCTCTCTAGTGTAGAAATTTTAGGATTGAATATTTGCATCTTAATTAAACAGAATATTACTTTTATAGCTCATAGCAAATTACTATATCAAAGAACCGAAAAATTTACAGTAATTTTGATAAAAACGTAATATAACATAATTATTATAAAATATTTTATTTGAGTGTTTACGTATTCAGAATATCTAAATGATTCTATAAACGCATGCATAAATGTGCGTCATCATAAAAAATGATAACACAAATAAAAATAATAATAATACAAGAACATCAAATTTATGAAAACATCAATACAATATACCTGTTAATAATGGGATTAGGACACGCGATCAAACTAAATCAGCGCGTAAAAGCAGGAAAGGCACAACAACTACGTAACGAAGGGAAAAAAAGAGTATACGTATAATAGCCGGGCGATCAGGGGATAAATGGCGTTTTCCAATAACTGTCAACGGCACACGCTGTACAATACCGTAAGAAAAAGTTGTAGGACAGGGAGAGGAACGAGTAATATAACGACTCGTGCACGCAAACGAAACGATCTTAACTACTCCCTTCTATTCTATATAAGTCTTTCCCTGTACATATATATGGATATTTTTATTGTCTATAAGCAATATGTACTAAATAAATGTTGGTAATCGTTTCCACTATTACTATATTAAAATTTTAGTAAGGTAGAAATAGAAAAGTTGATAAGTTTTGTCATTTTTTCCGAATCTATTATTGACATGGAGTAACCTATGTATATGTGTGCGCATGTGTATAGAAAGAGACACGAAACGATTTATTAGCTGGTCCTAAAACACTACTATAGGCTCCTCTTCGTGCACAGTGGGCGTGTTTATTGATATTCCAAGTGGCTATGTATAATGTGCCTATGTAAGTGTGTTCATATATGAGCGTGTAAATGTAATGGAATGGATTGGGAGCACTTAATTTATGGGACAGCAGTTTAGAAGAGCAAGAGAGCAGGTGTTTAAGGGGTGTGGTATAAACGATTGCAGACTAATGAAAACTATACTTTCTTTGCTTCGAATATTTCGACACCCTTTACGTTATATCATTGGAAAATATTTTAATAAACTCTGCATTCATTAATTAAAGTGGTTATTATGAAATGTACGATATTGTTTCGCTTTTATAACAGTAATTTCATTAGCCTTTGTCTTAATTTGGCTAATGATGGGATCTAATAGGCAGACATTGTCTAAGATTGATTATTTATTTTTAGATCCGTTGAATATTACAGTATACTCTGTAGATAATTAAATTATTCCTTATCTGGAATTTCTGGGTCATATATTAAGTTGTTCTAAATTTGTTCCAAAAGTAGGTTTCTTGTATTTCATTACCTACTATTATAGTCAGAGTGTGCTTTTTATTGAGAAAGCAATAACGGTCCTGTATGAAGATAAATATTAAATACGTGACTGCACTAGTAGTGAGGCAGCATTACTTAATGAAAAACCTAGAAATAAAAAAACTACTTTTTTATTCTTGCAGGCAAAATCTGTTTATATTATTACGTAAATGAATTTTTAAATATACACTAAAAAATCAAAATTCGGAACGACGGTTAACATCTTATGTATTCTAAAGAAGGCAACTTTCTTGCTTAGACTTTTTACAATTCTTTAACAGTGTGAATTTACAAATCTACAAAAAACAATACATTCAAATACTGAAATAACTATAAATATTAATATATAAATTTTTAATGAAAAAAATTTATACAATGAAAACACTTTGAGTATAATTGAGTATTTTTTGTAGTTATAAATACATCGTGCTCAAATTAACAATTTTATATAGACACAATATAGACATGTTTGGATAAATTTGAGTATAAAGGTTATTATAGTCATTCTCAATTATTTGTTCTATAACGAGTACAGTAAGGCTTGTGTATACCCGTCAAGTATTGTTACTTGCTTAAAATTGGTCATTTATCAGCTTGGTTAACTTGCTACAAATCAAGCAAAAATTTATTTTGGGACGTGTTTTACAATTTCACGTGGCAGTGGAGAAAGTTTTAAAAGCATGGAACAACGTTAAATATGGCACTCCCGTATATCAGAAAACTGAAAAGTTTCATATATCAATGTGCTGCTGTACTGGATTCGAACTTTGTTAAAAGCTCATATGACAATCTTTTTATATATATAGGAATTGGCAGTATAAGCTCAATTTCCTCTATAAATTTCAGAAGTTTAAGATGACTTCTTCCTTAGTGAAAACTATGCCAATATATGTGTAAAATTACAATTAAAAGTGCTGGATAAATATGATTTTGGGATATGAATAGTAATTCACTCCAAATGATAAACTTTTCACCCATATTAACAGTCTCGTCTGATTGAAAGATTAATTATACAGGTATTAATTATATTATAAACTGCCAAAGATTTTTCTATCGGTCTTACAGTCTAATCAATATTAATGCGCGATCAGATTGCCCTTGTTTATAATCACCCTCGCAGAATCTGAAATAAAATTACATTTAACCTGAAAAAACATTTATTAGTAAAGGACAATCTGACCGTCCCCCACCACTTTGGACAAAGTGTACAAAGAGTAAAGGACAATCTGATTGCCCATTAATATTGATTAGACTGTATAAGACCGATAGAAAAATCTTTGGCAGTTTATAGTAGATTACAGTCGACATAAGTAATATTTCTTAATGATTAATTATATTATACAAAATACACTGCTTATTAGTTAAATTTTTGGCTTATTAATACCAAATAATATTATTTAATTCTCGAGTTTTACTGTATGTTTTTATTCCCAACATTCATTTGTTTGTAAAGAATATAAATTAGATTCCCTGAATGTTTACATTGAAGCTCGGTTGCGGTCATTTGCCTTGCGCATCGAAAACTTCCAGTCACATTGCGTTCGTCTGAAAAGTTGTGGAAAAACTGCAGAAACTTAAGTAACTAATCGAATTTGCGCTCCCCCAAATGTATCGAGCAAATATATACTTTACTGCGATGCCCGTGTATTTATTGAGTGAGTTTAGAGACGTGACTAATTTCACTATTCTTACACTTTTAAATAAACTTTGAGTGTTTTTCTTTTCATGGCTTGTTTCTTGCGGAAATTCTTTTAGAAAGATTTTATAGTTTTTCGTCAATTATTACAGTCTAGGCTACAAAAAGCTTCCATAATAATTATTAAAAATCAATTTCTAATGCGAAAATATAAAAGCTGTATCTCTGCAAATACATAAATTAATAATCCTTTCAAATGTATAGCCAATTCATAGTGTACATGAACATGTAAAAACGAAGATGGTGTTTTATAAGAATATAAAGCTGATCTCATACAATAAAATCCTTACAACATTAGATAGTTAAACAATAGTCCATTTTAATTTCGTATTACTTTTTTTTCATCAATAATAATTTTTCTGCAATTGTTATATATATAATATACAATGGACAGTGACACAAAAATCGAAAAGTGCACATTCAAACTTTGAGCCTATATATTTTATGCTCAACTCAAAGAGTCTACTTATAATAATGTCGATGGCAGCACCAATCAATGATATCAATATTGGCGGTACTGTCAATCTCCACCTTATCACTTGTACTGACAAGTGTATACGTATTTAAGCACTTGAATTTAAACATCCTAGTTATATTTGATATGTTATTTTAAAAAAGTAAATACTAAGTATTTTTATTTTCAAACCAAACTACATTTAAAAAATTGTAATTGTAATTGATTTATAAGCCGTTTTGTATAGTGGAACAATCGTTTAGAGAATCAAGAAATTGCAAAATTGAATTCTTACAATCTAGACTTCTTTTAAACTACAAGCCACTATCTACTTACACTGTAGGTAATGTTCAGAGCAAAAAAGGCTAACTTTCCTCCAGTAGTAATACATTAAGCGGATCAAGGACTGGATAAGAGGAAGACAAACATAGACGTTAAGTTCATCCGAGTACATATATCTGCTAATGGTTCACTCTTGGATTTATCAGCAAAGCAAGTATCTTCAAAGGAATAACAATTTCTTGCAAATCTCATGCCCCGATGTTGATTGAATTATTCCCTAAAATAATTTTACTCACTACGTTCTTTTTAATAGAATTTTTTAATTTGAAGAAGATATATGAAAATTTAACTAATAAACAGTGTATTTTACCAATAATATCTTATTTAACAAAAGACAGTCTCCTACTATGATAATGAATATCATTTAAATATCACTGTGACCCTTTTGTCTCTAAAATACGACCGAACATTTTATGGTAAGCAGAGAATCAATGTCGCGTGAAAACTACGAATGAATCATCGCGCAGAGCGTTTAGAAATGAAAGAAATAACGTTTAAAATATTTTATGAATCGAAATTTCTTATGAATGAAAGTTATATTATTTGTCAAAACAGACAAATTAAATAAGGTCTACATTTCTATATTGTGTTTAAATAAATATTAATAAAAATCAGCCTTTGAATCGGATCCTTACTCGAATATCAATAAAGTAGATTTTGGGCAGTATAAAAATAAGATAAAGGAACCTTTCATCGAAGTATAAAAGTGATTTCAATTTATGTTCACAGTTTCTTCAAATAAACCACCCAAGTTTGTATTTTATGTTTATTCGCAGCTAGATATGTATATAAAACAATCAAGCGATGCGAAAACGTCCCAGAGGCAAGTTTTTATATTTTACTTTATAAGTTTTTTACATCAATTTCATCAGCAGAGAGCAAAACTTTTATCTATAACCAAGCTCTGAAACAAATGTTGCACTTCGAGAATTATTCTCGTAACGAAAAAGCAGAAGTTGACTACCAGAATTTTTTACAGTTGTTTTTGTGCTTTTGTAGAAAATATTCATTTTTCGCATTTTTATGCTGAGTAATGAAATGTTTTTTATCTTTTAGTCAATATTTTTAAAATACTTTTAAATGTCAAATTTCTAAAGGGCAGAGGCAATTTATGATAATTGTATCCATATTATTGAAAGCTAATATAAATATGTATTAACTAAATAAAGATTTGAATTCTATATTATTAAACTTATAAAAGATAATATTTTCCTTAATTTATAAAATACTAAAATAAAAATTAAAACTTACAGCTAATCAAATCAATCAGATGGCGGCCAGTTATAATCATGTAGGCATATAAACAATTTGATGTGTAAAATGTAAAAGGCATTGAATTATATAAAGTCGACGAGTGCATGGAAAAAAAATCGTGATATTTGCCTCCTGTGAGGTTTGAACTCACGACCCCTGGTTTACGAGACCAGTGCTCTACCACTGAGCTAAAGAGGCACCTTGCTCATCATGTCGAAATCGCATTACGTATTTTACACTGGCGTTCATCGCTATGTGAACGCCTAATCAGGCGTTAAATTGCCCTCGCGGCTTCATTAAACCTACAAACTTGTGTGCATCCAACTCATAGAAAATTTACAGGCTTTTTCTTTCTCAATTGTGCAAGTCAAAATTTTTTCGACAAAAGTATTATTTTTATCTATTAATGAACATTTGTCATTAAATTAGGTATTATATACATTTATTTATGCAATTTATCCTAAAAACAATGTAATAATTTCAATTAATTAAATTAAACAAATATTTAATATATTTACATATAAAAAAATCATACTATAGAATTGTAATAATACTTCTTACTTTTAAAAAATCGTGTTTTTGGTGTAAAAAAACTTTTAAAAATGAATGTATTTGATTCATGCAAGATTCAATTTTAATTTTTATTCTGCAGTATAATTATTTCAGTTTAATAAACGATGATAAAGATACTATATATTGATACTATGACGGTATAACACGGCACTTTGCTGATTACAAGTTGAATTAACGAGACATACCGACTCGATCTCTATTTTACCGATATTTGTATACTATTTTTAGAATGTACAAGAGATATTTCCAGTTTTTCATAATTTCTATTAAATTTATTAATGAGAGATAGTCGGTGTAACATTTTGTAATAAATATTTTACCTTATTTGCAGTTACATATATTTGTTCAACTTCTAAATGAAATTAATATTAGTTTGAAATTTAATACTATTGTTTTCAAGCTGTATATTAATATTCGCTCAAAACTGATTTTACAAAATTTTTCAAGATAAAATCATTTGATGCTTGAAAAAATGATTTGACTTGTCTGTTGAACAAAATATTTGTAAAAAAGTTTACATTAGCGGTAAAACGAAAACATAAATCTAATCCTTTATTTTTGCTTTTCCTTCGGATTTCACCTGTCCCGAGCTCGTAAACAAAATCCGCAGGGATGACAAATGCAACCTTAAAAGTCGACTGTCGAATTCTGCGGAAAAATCGCGAAAACTTTCTCTATCTAATTACTTATAATCTTACCTTTTTGAAATAATGTTTATTATTGATACTAACGTATCCGATACCATTATTTTTTATCTGAATCTAAGATTTAAAGCTCTCAGTCTGGTTTCTATTTTTGATTCTTTATTTCGAAAACTAACTACGTTTTTTGAATACTAAAAAATTCCCTCTTTTATCGACTTCTGTATCGGAGGAAACTGTTTTAATTGCATTAACTGAACTTGAAACGACAAACCTACAATAAATCCAATTCCACCTTTCAAAGAGGAAGTTCATTTATAAATAAATAAAAGGGGAGGGCCACTTGAAAAAGGCGAACAGGAAAAGCAATTTAATTGATTTACCTTGACCAGAACTTAACTAAAACGAAAACAAAGTGCCTTTATTTAGATTCTATAAGCGCGCAAGAATTAGGATAAATACGAAATATAAAAAGGAACTAAAACGTTTGAAGTCGTTTCTAACAAAAAAATATATAGGTCTCATAGGAAAAGGAAGAGAATTCGGTACGGTCTTTTTCTCTTTTTCTATTCGTCTTTTCAAACCGTCTCCCAACCATGGTCGTATGCGACCATACTTCCGACTCAACAAAAAAATCGGTCAACCCTGTTCGAACGTATTATTAGATATGAAATATACAATAAGAAATATATTAGAAAAATAACAATGTTGTTTACTCGATAGTACAAATTTTTTGTTGATATATTTTATATTGGTAGAGAAATTTTTTTTTTAAACCTGTTTCATTTTTTGTTTCATTAGGTGTAAAAATATCATTCGTTTCCTGTGGATAAGATGCAAAAGGGTGAAAAGCTTCCCCTATGGACATTGACCTATAATCCACTGAACTTAATATTTATCCGATACAAGCGAGATCATCAGAATTATAGAAAATTATTAAAGGGGGTTATATAAGTTTTAAGCATAATGAATACCGTAAACATAAAAAAAATTAAATCCAATGACTTCAAACACGAAAAATTACACTGCACAAGATAGGAAATGTAGTATATTGCACGTATTCATATAACGTAATATTAATAAACTCTAATAAGTGGATGGAAATCTATTTGAAGATAAAAATAAGTTTTATAATTGATTAAATGTAAACCTATAAATACTTATAAAAATATAAATTTCCACATAGTTACAGAATTTATTCCGTACATTTTCTTCAAATTCCGCGAATGACCACGTATACTCGCATCGTGGTAATCCACACGGTATAACAAATTATTACAGCCACATTGGAGTATTTATCATTAGTTTAAGTATAAATATTTATATTCATTTCATGCACCGAGAATTAATTATTCTTATCACATTCAAAACCACACAAAATCGATTCTCTCTTCCAGTGTGCTTCCACAATCCACATACAACATATACACACATCCACTCAATTATACATATAGCATACCTATATACAACATACAACGTACAAAAAAGGATAAAAGATATCTACCTATAACCATACATACACGATGAAAACATGAATTTTTCAATTGAACTCGTTGCGCGGTCGCAGTTGCGCACCACCATCCTCCTTTAGCTCCATCTCCCTTTTTTCCACATTTTCCAGCTCGCTCTTGATACTCGTCTCTCCATGTGTTTATATATAGGTATATATAGGTAGCGCACACGCGCGTTTTCGCCCCTTTTGCCTATAGCTCGATAAACGCTTTTCCTCTCTCTTGCTCTTTCGTCGAATCGTCCGTCTCTGTCTGTTTTGCATGGCGAGCAAGCGGGAAAATAAGCGAGGAGAGAGAAGAAAAGCGGCTATGGCCGGCGGCTGCTGCATGCTAAAACACACGGGGAAAAACGTAGCTCGTTAGGATGTGCGGAAGGAAATACTGGGATTAATCGTGTTCACACATGCCGTCGAAACGGCGAAACCAGTACAAATGCCACCGAAACAGCAGAGAACCCGGCCTCGGTTTAAGGTATAATCCGAATTCGACGATACTTATTCAACGATTATTTTGAAAGAAAAGTGAAATTGTGAGCCTGTGTATTGTATTCCTCGGTTTTTACAACTCTACCCTTCTTCTCCATGGTTTTATGTGTGTGCAAATGTATATATATATATATATATATAGCCTTTATAATCCATGTATGCGGCTATGATGAAGAAGAAAATCTAAATTATTTAGTTTCGGCGTTGGCTTGGTACTTACTGTTTTTCAAGTGGACGAGTTTTTTCTGTACTCTTTTTTTTGAGTTCGTCTGCTCCGAGGAAGTACGGATATTTATACCTTAACCTATATGTAAACTCATCACACCCATCATACATAAGTGCAGACTCCCTTTTATCTCGTTTTCGGAGAAAGCTTGAAGTTTCACAGTGTTTGTTTATATTTCATTGCTCTGTGCATAAAACGTCGATGATAATATGAAGAAATGATGTTTGATGGTTGGTTTATTTACAAATTTGCGTTTTTTTATAAAAAAATACTTGAAAATCAAGTTTATTGATTGAAAGATTAAATTTAAAATTTTTGGATATCAATAACTTTCTAAATTTAAAGTTAAGAATCCCTTTAATATGCAAGATTTAAAAATTATTAACAAATGCAACAGTTATCACAGTGCAGTGCATGTACATACACGATTTATCGTTCCGTTATGTGTGTGTTAACCCTTTGTATTGTCTGTTCATTCTTCGTAACTAAATACCTTCACCAGAAAGAGAGCAGAAACTCTTGGGTACTAGACTAATAACTGCTCCTGTCGACATAATTGCCATTATCAGTGCTTTTTTATCTCTGTGCATTACATACGTCAGGTAGATGTTGCCTGACTGCCTGCAGCACACTAGAGTCTCTTCCACCTACTCTTGTGAGGTACCACTTAACAGACAAGTGAGAGAGAAAGAGTGGTTGCAGCCCTTTGACATGCTCGATTTAGCCTTCTTTACAACACCCTGTGCTTTTCAATTCTTTTGCAAATCGAGCTTGTTATCACAGATTCTAAAGAAATTTCAATGAAAATGATTGAGATGACAAGTTTTTATTTCTTTGAGTATATACCTATTGTACATACTGATTTAATACTTTTTCAAAAATTATTTCATTTGATATACACATGCCTTGAAGTAATACCAAAATTAAATTAGATAAAAGTTTTACAGAATTAGTTTCCTGAATAGAATTCAAAATAATATATTAAAATTATTAACCATATTTCCCTACTAATTGACTTATGTATTTGTTTGTATGTTCATTTTTTAATAGATTAGTTTTTGATAGACAATGCTGTTCATAAATTTAATTATCAATACTTTTAGTCTTGATTTGGTGCCTGATATTTTATTACAAAGCTTGAGTAGGATCAGATAAGAACTGATAAGGGTTAAATAAAATTATGAACAGTTTTTTCTTAGTCTTATCTACATTAATATTATCTATGCATTATTCTTTAAAACATTATATGTGTACATTATAAACAATGTTTAAAACTATTTATTATTTAGTCTCCTTCAACTTCATAATTAATATTAATTTTAATTGATTTAAAAAAAATAAGATATAATTTTATTTTTAATTGAAATAAATGAATTTGAAATTATCAACAAATGAGAACATCAATTTTTTATTTCTTGTTGCAGGTGATAACTCCATTTCGGTCGCTGGTTCTCTGCGGTGAAAACAGACAAGAAATGGAAGAGTGGTTGGGTGCTTTGAAAAATGCAACTGAGGGTAGGCCTTCGGCGGATGCAGGAGCTGAGGGAACAGAGCTCCTTGGAGGTAATCATCAGTGGTACGCAACCAGTCATGCAAGACCAACATACTGCAATGTCTGTAGAGATGCACTCTATGGTAAATAAAAATTAATAACATTATTTTATATTGATTAAATTTTAGAATTTAGATGTAATGAATCCTCTGACAAATTATTTATAAAAATTGATAAAAAAACTTTTTACAGGGGTGACATCGCATGGTTTAAGTTGCGAAGTTTGTAAATACAAAGTACATAAGCGATGCAGTGCAAAAGCAATAAACAACTGTAAGTGGACCACATTAGCTTCGATCGGAAAAGACATAATAGAGGAACAAGATGGAGTGAGTATTCTTATTACAGATTTTATAATGCCTTTCTATTCTTTTTATTACCAATAGATGATAGATAATCCTCACATTTCATTCCTTTTTTTCATTCCCTAACAATATTAATACTTTATTCAAGAAAAAATGTTAGTTACCAATAGCATTGTAAAGAATAATATTCTGTATTGTTTTTTTTCCAGAATATTACAATGCCTCATCAGTGGATGGAAGGAAATCTACCAGTGGCTTCAAAATGTGCTATCTGTGAAAAGACTTGCGGTTCTGTGTTAAGGTACAAACATTACTTTCATAGTCTTTGTAAATATTGCGTTATAATGCTCTAGGGCAATCTAGCAAAAGTTCAATAAAAAACATTTACCAAGTAGGTTACAAGACTGGAGGTGCTTATGGTGCAAGGCCACAGTGCACACTGCATGCAGGCCTTCTATGAGCATTAAGTGTCCCTTAGGACTGGCTAAGCTGAGCGTAGTGCCACCGACTGTATTACATAGTATAGGTAAATTAAATATTTTTGATTAAAAATAACAAACAAAATTAAACTTGTTCAATTTTTTTCATCTTGTGTTTCATTAAAAATATATTATGGCTCAAAATATGATAAAATGTAAAATGAAATAAATTATTTATTATTTTTTCTTTTCATTAGTAAGCATTCAAATAAATTAAATTTTAACATTATAAAAAGGATATATTTTTTAATTTTTTAAATAATTAAGATAAGATAACTTATTTTGTTAAATTAAAAAATGAAATAGAATCTTTTATCGCATTTTCAGGTACTGATGAAGCATGGGACGCTGTTAGGCCAGTAGGCTGTAGTCCTCTTTTAGTATTTGTTAATAGTAAGTCTGGTGACAATCAAGGAATCAAATTTCTCAGAAGATTTAAACAGTTATTGAATCCAGCCCAAGTGTTCGATCTCATCAAAGGTGGCCCTGGTCCTGGGTAAGAATATTTCAATTATTTAAATCAGAAATATCAACCATAGCCGAAAAATTAATGACATTTATGAAAAGCAAATATTTATTTATTTAAAAATATAATGACCAATCTATAAAATATTATGAGAGCAATAAAAATAATAGCCTTAAATTGATTAAATTTATAGATTCTATGATTACTTAGATAATATTTTATGGTTACTTAAATAAATAAATATACATGTATAAAATATATACGTGTAAATGTTCGCACATCGTTATTATGTGTACTATCAATGTAAATCCTGACAAAAAATAAAACGATGATAAATAGTATCTACAAAATCGCTTGTAGCTCAATGAGTTAAAAGAGAAAGATAAATTGCTCAAGGACTCGCAACGCGAATCGTGTATTCTTTTTTCGTTGTCAAAAATCTTTGTCTCTCGTGTAAACGCAGGCTGAGACTCTTTCGGCATTTCGACCCCTTCCGGATTTTGGTCTGCAGCGGAGACGGCTCTGTCGGCTGGGTCCTCTCCGAAATTGATCGATTAGGAATGCACGTGAGTAATTTGCTCGGCCACAAAAGCTCCAGCGCAAAACTTAAATGAAAACAAAACAGTTCGCCGCTTTTTTATTTAGTGAGAAAGTTTTTCTCACATTGTTTATGGGTTCACGATCTAGAATGCTTTTGAAAACTGTATATATCTTGACATTTTGAAAGTTTGGGTCTCTTATATGTGCTAAATTATGTACGTTGTAATTGTATGTGTTTGACTGTCTTTTTGCCTAACATTTTGAATGCATATTAGTTCGAATTCTACAATCATAAATATCTACACAAACATTTTACAAATACTTAATATTTTTTTAATAAATAATTTGCTTTAGTTTTCAAACGATTTAGTTTTCAAATTTTCTTACTTAAAAATTGTTAAAATGATATAGTATTTTCATTCTATTTTTATATTACACAAAAGTGCTTTCATTTACTTAAGAAAAATGTGTATACTGTTAACTGGCTTTGAATAAACTAACAATCTCACAATATCTACAAAAAGCACCCAAGAAATTTTTCTTCTCAAATTGTCTCATTTTTCGTCTTTGTTACTTCTTCGCTCGATTTTACAGTATTTCTTTCTGTTTCTCTCTTCTCTTTTTACTTGTTCATAATAGATGAAATGTATAATATACACAGTATTTATAATAAAATATTAATTACTACTTTTTAAAATGTAAAAGAATGAAAATCAATACAGTTTAATTTCCATCCATCCATTTTGATTTTTTTAAATTGGATTTTTAATCCTAATTTTCTATCCACAATTCAGAACTGAACATAACAAAAATAATTATATCTATGTGAATGTACTTTCTTCAGCTATTCCTATAATATTCTTCCTATACTCGTACATTTTTCGATCGCATGCTATACTTTAACTTGTAAAATAAATCATCGTGCGAAAATTATCTTTGATTATTTTCGTATATATAAATAAGATCAGTTTCGCAGCATGTCGTGTCTCTCCCCTCTGTTTATCTCGTTTTCAGTTTCCGATGAATGTCAAATGTCGCCTGCTCTGTACATGTATTACCTATGTTGCTCTAATGATATAAGTAGCTGCTTTTTTTCTAATGGCTAGACGTTGAGTTTACTGTCTGAATTACATGTTAAACCTGCGATTGCACGTTTAAGAATATGATAGTTATATATATCTGTATATGCGAATGTTTTTTTGTACCTATCTTTTTATGTGAAAACTCTTTGATTAAATGTACTACATTGAACTAAACTACAATAGTAGGAGATGAGTGAGTCATGAGAAAAGCAATTGAGTAAGTTGCAATTAAAAATATATGATTTTTAAAATTTTTCAAGCTAATCTAAATTTTACAAAGCTTAGTGAAAACAATTGATTTCACTAAACTCACGATAAAAAATGTTTATTTTTGAATAGTACAGAAAAACGTGCCTTTTCATCGATCCATACTCAAAAGCATCGAATAATTAAGAAAATGACCTCAACTAAATGACATTCCAAAAAAACTCAACTCCGAACGTCGACACTGCGCAAGTACTTTGAAAGTCCAAGCAATAACGCAACATTTAAACATTTACAGAAGCAATGCCAGGTTGGCGTGTTGCCGCTCGGCACCGGCAACGACCTGGCCCGCGTTCTCGGCTGGGGCGCCTCCTGCGATGACGACACCCATTTACCCCACCTCCTGGAGAAATACGAGAAAGCCGGCACCAAGATGCTGGACCGCTGGAGCATCATGACATTCGAGCGCAGCATATCCCTACCCTGCCATAAAATACTCAATCAGTCGGACTCGGTGCTTAGTCAGAGTATGGTGCACGAGTACGAGGACAGCGTCGTTTCACATATCACGAACATACTTCACTCCGATCAGGAGGGCATCGTACTATCCAGTGCCAAGTTAGTTCCTTTCTGATTTGAAAACATTTGTCTACATTAAATTCGATTTCTAATTGCTTCGCATTACTTGCAGAGTTCTATGTGAAACAGTCAAAGATTTCGCAATAAGGATATCAGAGATAAGCCTAAGCACTGGGGACCAGCCGCTCGGAGATAAATGCGATGTGCTTCAACAGAAGCTCGATCAGCTGCTGCACACATTGCGCAAGGAAGAGAATTTTCTGACGGACAACGGCGACGATAACGACACGAATGCTGACACTATTAGATCAGACATGCCCTCGTTGGACGATCAGGAGAAGGGTTTACTCGAGAAACCGGAGAAGGATATGACAAATTTAAAAAGGGTGAAAAAGAAAAGAGGCTTTGAGGAAAATCAAGCAGTCATATCCAGGTACAGTAGATTTATTCTTAAAATGTTTAAATATTAAATTTTCGTAAACTTAGTATTAAACATTATAATTGTCTGTAGGGCGAACAGTTTAAAAAGAGCTATTCGCCAGCTGGTGGAGCACACAGAACAAGCAGTCGATGAACAAAACAGCGCGATGAAAGCTCCGGATATTACGATCACCACCGATGATGCAGGCGATGAAAGCGGTAAGTTTCACCTTAATTATAACACACTTAATCGTCTAAATTTTTATTAAAATTTATTTATAAATTATAATCCTTTCACTCAACTGCAGAAAAAAGGCGGCAGTTGGACATACCAGAGGTAAAAACGGAAAACTATGTCGAGAGCCTGAGCGTGACGCCAACACTCGAGTCCGGGAGTAGCGGGGATCAGTCGCCGTGTTCGTCGCCTACGCCGAACGTCGCATCCCTTAGTCCAATGCCAGACATAAGGCGTGACTCACAACCCGAGGAGATGCTGACTCTGCCGGCACCCGATGGATTTGCCGACAGCAGGAGGAATAGCTCGAATTTGCCTCAGGGGTAATTAATGATTTTTTTCATTAGTTTCTGAGGTTAAAATTTTTTTTAGTCAAGTTAACCCAATATAGTAAACAAATAGCCAATGGCAATATAATAGAATCATTATTAAAAATGAAATGATAGTATTAGAAGTAATAGTAATTACTATCTTGTAAATTTTTTGCTGCTCAGTGAGGTGTATCCTATTCCAGATTTTTCGTAAGTGAAATTCATTACTATTTACTTTCTCTTATAATCCTAATAGAAAACTATTGAGACTAGCAAACAGCATAACTGAAAAAATCCTTTAAACGAAAGCAATTTGTTAATAAAATCAATGCTTATATAAACATTTATAATCATTTGTTAAAAACCAGCATATTTAGCTTCGACACAACAACAGTTGAAATAGCTGTAGAGAAACTGAGTTACCATCAATACGAAAAACCGCAGAGGCCGAATCTACAAAACTGTGAGTCAGTTGAACAGACTCAACAAGAAACTCAATCAGATGTACAAGTGAGCGTTACACCTACCACTCTAGACACAAGTTCACCCTCAGATGACACAACGATACAGGTATATTTAAGAACAAGTTTTTACTTCAGAAATTTATTTGAAAGTTAACATAGCACTTTCATTACATTTTTTTTGCAACTTTCAAAATAATCTTTTATTTGCAGGACGCCATAATTTCGCCTGACACCGATTCTGTGCCATCGGGCGACATATCACCCGAATGTCCAGATACGAGGTCAGAGAATCCCCGAAAAGTTGATACACCCAGAGGTAGCTGCACTAATAGTATCGTTAGTTCTGACAGTATGGTTTCAGACTCGTTCGACTCGAAGAATTATATCGTGAAGAACAGCGAGAGTGAAATCGGTAAGAGCCGTATTGACGGATTTATGTTACACTGAGAAAAAAATGTTCTATGTAAACGCGACTGTGCAAAATCTTTTCTGTGTCTACATGAGATTTTTTATCTGCTTTCAATATTTTAACTATAATATAATTTTATTTCAGTAATTAATAGTTTTAGTTATCAATACGAGAAGTGAAATCTTGGATTAATTTTTTAAACAATGTTGATTTTAAACTTTTAATAATATTACAAAATGATTAATTCACTAGACATGCAAATTTTATGTTTTTTATAAATATTATTTTTTGAATAATTTAATAGAAGAGTTCAATACGTCAATAACTAATCCTTTATTTACCACTGCATGAAATAGATATTACTTATTTTTAAAATTTCACAATTTCTGCGACGTTCTCATCTTTTCTATAAATGTTCATATTCTCTTCTAATCTGTTTCATCCTTTATGTATGTTTGAATCTTAAAATTGTTCGATATTTACTCAAAATGATACCTAGAATACAGGACAATTTGCATGCTACAATAGTTATAATATATTTAGAATAATGAATACAAAATTTAGTATTAATGTAGTTTTCAAAGAGGAAAAGAATTTTTAACATCATCAGCTAATCTTCATTCATAGTATCAAATAAGATTTATTTGCAAAGAAAACAATGAACTCGTCAAATTGCATAGTATTTTTGAAAAATGAATACTTTACTTTATAAGTCATACATTTTTATTTAATACCTTATTAAAATTGGCAAATAAAGGATGATCAATAAGCTATTATTTTCTAAAATATAAATTATAAATATCATAACAAATAATATCCTCGGTATCCTATGCACTACTGTATCCATGCACAATCGAGACGACTGTTTTTTTCTCAGTGTACCTACACAAAAAAATATTCATATTCTAGAGAATAATTTCCTTGACACTTTCCAGGACATATAGATAGCGATATCCTTGACTCAACAAAACGCTCCGAAAGTTCAGAAATCGGTCATATAGATTCGCCAGAAAATTCGGATCAATGCACCAGTGACATACCTAATTCCGAGAGCATAATCGACGATCTTAGCTCTTTGGGGCAGGACTTGATCAGCACAATGTTGGAAGAAAAATATGATTCTGTGAGGGAAGGTCTTGAACCGGAACAACTGAAAAAGCCACAAAAGTTTTGCAGTCTTGCACAGTTTGTTGAAGGCAATGATATCGCCAGGAGGTCTTTCAAGAGGCCGAGAAATTCGAAAATTAACAAAGACGTAAATATTACACTTATTTCGTTTTTAATAAATTTAAATACATCTAAATTCTATAACTGTGAAATACGTATTTCATTGAAATTAATTATTACAATTGAATGAATACTTTCAGGGTATTTTCAAAGGAATGCCAATGGGGCCATTTAGTAGTATCGTAGAGAAGTCTGGCAATGGTGACAAATCTAATGAACAAAGTCCCGAGGATGAAGAGCAGGACGATTACACAGATGGGCTTCACGCTCCTATTTGTCGATTCACATTGACATCGAGCCCAAGCCCGTCGAACGACCATTCGCCAAACTTCCCACCAGCTATTAGTGTAATAGTGGACCCACCGAGTCCATCTGTTTCTATCAAGAGTAAGCATGAGACCGAATTCCACTTTCCGTTTTCACGTAGATTCAGTGGTGGCAGTATGGAGAAACGTACGTTTTTAGAAAATTTTATAGCTTTATAGTAAAGTAATACCATGTAAAACAAAACATGTTGTTGTTTTAGTGAGCGTAGAATTACCAGAAGGCACAGGCTGTTCCCCACAGGCATCGCGTCGCATCAGCAGCGGTAGTTTACTGAAAGCCTCCGAGGTTGTGTCATTGGCTGCAACGGCAGCGAGGTTCGGGGGTTCGAGTATGAGTTTGAGACACGAGAGAGCTAAATCTATTGATAAGACTGATGACGTTAAGAAACTTCCAATAATTAACCCATTAGTTAGATTACCAATGTGGCCAAGTAAGTTTAATTTTACCTGATTTATTTTAAATGTCCACACCATTGATATACTTTTAAAACTACTGCTTATGTGGTTTTTTAGATGTAAGCGGTGGATTAATAAGCCAAGCATTGTTAGCTAATGCGGATGCGTTATGTGCCGCTGTTTCTCCCTTAATGGATCCAGACGAAACTTTAATGTAAGTAGTATTCAACATTGATTTATTACATTTTTTTTAAATTTTGTTTTTACAAATTAACATAATTTTTGTTATGTTAAATTATAGGGAAGGTTACTTCGAACGTTGTGTTATGAATAATTATTTTGGCATTGGAATAGACGCGAAAATTAGTTTAGATTTTCATCACAAACGAGAAGAGTACCCAGAAAAGTGTAGGTCACGTGTCAAAAACTACATGTGGTACGGTTTCTTAGGTTCGAAACAATTGCTGCATAAAACTTACAAAAATCTTGATCAGAGGGTACAACTAGAATGCGATGGACAAAGAATCCCTTTGCCTTCATTGCAAGGAATCGTAGTATTAAATATTCCTAGGTATGTAACTGAAGATATTTGACACTAGTCGAATTAGATTCATGTAATTACAAATATAATATTTTAGCTTTATGGGAGGAACAAATTTTTGGGGTGGAACGAAAGAAGGTGATCTATTTTTGGCTCCGTCGTTTGACGATCGAATTCTTGAAGTGGTCGCTGTTTTTGGTTCTGTTCAAATGGCAGCATCACGACTGATAAATCTGCAACATCACAGGATTGCACAATGTCAAACCGTGCAAATCAATATTTTAGGAGATGAAGGTGTGCCAATACAAGTCGATGGGGAAGCTTGGGTACAACCACCCGGAATTATCAGGATCATTCATAAAAATCGAATGCAAATGCTATATAGAAATAGGGTAAATAAATCTTTTAAAAGTCATTTCCCCAACTATTACAAAATACTGATGTGATCCGACTTGTAGGCTCTGGAAACGTCTCTGCGAGCTTGGGAGGAGAAGCAGCGTAACACAGTTGCCGCTGTCACACAATCATCCTCGACCCTCAGTTCATCGTCACGATCAGGAAGTCAGGTACAATTTGACAACAGACAGGCTTCCTTGACTGATGAGGAAATGTCGGTACTGCTAGGTTTCATTGAGGTAGTTACGACTCTTGTCAAGTGGGTTAAACTCCTCATCATCTCACATCCGAGCTTAGAACCCGAGCTTTATCAGATAGCAACACGTACCGCCATCGCTCTAGAAAAGGTCCATCCAGATGGAAAAATACTACAGGGGGTATGTTTTAATTTCTATTTGTAACAAAAACTTTATTCTTCTGTATACTAATCTTTGTATACTAATATTTTGTATTTTTTGTAGCCAAATTTAAGACCAGTTGTTACGGAAGTAGTTTCCAGTGCTAGGCAACTTTATGAAGAATCATGTGAACTTCTTCGAGATAAGGCTCATAATTTGGTATTTTAAATTAATTTATTAAATTTTTAATAATCATCAGAGAAAGACAAGACTTTCACTTTTTTGTAATAATACAGAGGTTACGTGAGGATCTGGAGAGTAAATTATCGATGTCCTTGGCAACAATGGAGCAAGAGCTTCGTAAATGCGTATTTGACGAGCGAGGATCTGGGCTTGTGTACTTACATAACATTCCAGTAGATGAACAGGTAATGTACACCAACATGGTTGTTAGTTGGGAGAATTTCCACTGTAAAAATGTCTCTGCTTCTCTTAGTTTACCAATTTTATTTATTTTTTGCTATTTTATACAAATTTTTATATTGAAGTGTCAACGAGAATATTTGAGTATTCTTAATATTATTAATAAAAATAAATACAACGAATGCTTCAATAAAATTTGTATAAATATATTAAACATGACTAAAAGAAATGAGTTTGAAATTCTCTCACTATTCAAAATACAAGGATCCACGAGCAAAATTATCTTTAAAAATCGCACGGTTACAAATTTGCTCGCGGTCCTCGTATCTCTCTATCGTAAAAAAAAAGAAACGAACATGCACAAACACATGAGGCTTATTAACCCTACTAACCGCTGATCCATCGTTGCCCTCGCAATCTCTCCGCAGACCGACAAAAAGAATCGTCATCGAGGCTTGTTCTGGTTAAAGTTCCGACGTTCGGGCGGCAACAGCGCTGGCACAGGTACGTCGATGCACGACCCATGCCGCGACCACGTTACACTCTGGAGCGTACAAGAAGTCTGCTCTTGGTTGGAAAATCTTCAGCTCGGCGAATATGCCGAGAATTTCATGTCGCACGATATTCGAGGCAGAGAATTGCTCACCTTGGCAAGGCGAGATCTCAAGGAGCTGGGCATCACGAAGGTCGGACACGTTAAGAGAATACTGCAGGCAATTAATGATCTGAACAGTTAAAGGGACTGTTACTGTTGCGTCGACGAATCATTCGCTATGCTAGGATGAGGGAATTTGGAACGTTTCAACGAATTTAATGATGACGTGGAGATCTGTGATAGACGAGGGGGAGCGAATTTCGTTTCGTTTGAGAAAGTCTAAGCAATCGTAGATGAATTTGTTTTATGCGACTTTTATCGTAGAATATCATTTTTTTATTAAAGTAATTGAAAAGAAGTTTAACTCATACATAATTCAGTATTCTTAAGTGTAAAAACAGTTAGTCAAAGTAGAGCTTTAGTATTTCTAAACAGATTTCCGAAATGGATTGTGCAGTCTTGTTAAAGTTTCTTTTTAATGTCGAATTACATTGGAGAAGTTTGTTAATTGTATTTGAAATATGTTAAGATGGCTGTGATTTTGTTAGGATAGCAACATTTTATTAAAATAAAAGTATCTGAAAATTCAAATGCTGATTAATTATAAATAAAATAATGTAGATTTTTTAATTGAGAACCGGTATACGTTTTTATAAATAATTTAGGAGCAGAAAACTGAGAAATTATGAAATTGATACTTCAGTTTTAGCGAATGATTCGTCATAAAGAAACAGTGTCCTGAACTTGTTGGTGAAACACAAGTAATTTCTTTGGTTGAGAACAAAAGAGAATGATAATGAGAGGCGGAAATATGCGCTCACGAGTTATTTGGAAGCAATAAGGAGTGTACTTCATTATTATATCTGAAAATTCGGAGCTTCCTCCTTTTTCGAATTGATCTCAAGTTTCTTAGAATAAAAAATTTTCGTTAATCCTGGCAACGAAGAAATAAGATAAAAACCGATCACTTTGAGGAAATTTGTCTTCCAAGACCAATAAAAAAACTTTCGGTTTCACACAATCATAGAAAGATTCTATTTTGAACATACAATTGAAAACTGTCAAGTTGCCTTTGAAATAAAGTTACTTGATATCCTATAAATTTTTATTTACAAATTGATCTAATAAACAAGGAAAATCAAGTTTGTAAAAAATTTTTTTTAGGTACATTAGTGCATGGTTGTTTTCAATTGAATTCTCAAATGAGAATTAATATTCACTTCCCGTTGCGAATCATTTCAGTCGAAAGAACAAAAGTAAAAAATGAGAAATCAACGAAAAACGGAAAATTAATTTATAAGGATTAAAAATTAAAAAATCTCGCCAGGACAGCGTTAAAGGGCATATTACGTAGACTTTGTAGATCGTTAAAACAAATCCTCTCGAATCGTATATAAATGAAAAAAAAAAACCAAAAACTGTATAAAGGTAAAAAATTAGCTCGTAAGTTCCTAGATCTTTGTTGACTTTATATGGCAAAGTTCGAAAAAAAAAAGAAAACACGCAGTACTTTCGTCGAGTTCACTTACTCGGCTCAAAAAATGAAGCAAACAAAATCTTCTTGTAGTAAGTTAGTTATGACTCTTATTTATTTATCATTATTGTAATTATTATTACTACTACTACTATTATTATACTATTAATCTTGTTCCAAGTCGACGGAGCGCGCGTACTCATTCACAAAAATATTAATTAAAAAAAAAAAATTAAAAAAAACAATGTACCAACTCTCGCGCGCGCTCGCGACGTTGTTGTAGGACTTAGCCTTTTTTACGAATCTCTAGTATTATATACACAAAGTAGTGTTATACGTAGCAAAAAGTCTATCTCGCGTAGTTTTGCCGTGATATATCGATTAATAAAAAAAAACAAGAGACACTCAAAAACTCTTAATGAAATGTAATCAGAAACGACTCTTTAACGAAAAAAAGCTGTAAATGAAAGTACTGGAACGTATTCTCTCGTCAAAGAATAGTTTATATTAATAATTATTAATATTATTGAAAATAGGGATCATCGAGGGGAATGAAAGATTTTAAGAAAATGAATCAATGTTTTAGATTAACGTACGGACGCTTTATTCACAAAATCCTAGCTATACTCTCTCCCAGACGAATCACTATGAGTATTTTTTATGAGTCACACTCACAGTAATCCTCTGAGAGATAGTATAGCGTCCGGCTCTGGAAGGTTTCGCGATCGCACTGATTCTACTTGCAAAATCAAGCAAGCAGATCAGTTCGGTTTCAGTCGATCCGAGTCGCCTACCGCTAATCAAGAGTAGGGACACCTCCCTCTACTCTTAATTAGACTCAGTCGTTCACTACGCATATCTTTCACACCTGTACGTACATACGTTACACATTCATCCCTCCTATCGATCCTTCCCTTTTGTGTGGATCTTTGAATCTCGCAGCTTTCTTATTCTAATTTCGATCAATTTAATCCTTTTAATTATCACAAATCTTTCTTTATTACTCAATAAATAATATGAATTCGGGGTATTACAGTACAGAAGGTGTAATAGAGCCCGAGTGCGGTAAAAAGATGGAGAGCAAAAGAGGAAGGATGGGGATGATAGAGATAAAGGGGAAAACGAGAGAATTGGAACGGTCTTCTTTACAGCGAAAAAAAGAGAGTCAAATTAAAAAAAATAAGATGAGCAATCAAACGATGGTGCAATAAAGTCAGTATTTTTTAATATTACTCGAGTATATATTTAGGCATCATATTTCGCAAGCACGTTATTGTATTCAATACTTAATTCTCTCTTTGAGGAAGTTTTTTTCTTGTTTTTTTAATAAATTTATACATTAAATCACCAACTTTATGGGTGTTGCAGTACATGAAAATTTATTAAACTAGCATGCAACAATGCAAAATTTTTCACTGTAAATGTACATTTGAATTTCAGAGCGTCCGATTTTTATGCAGTATTTTGACATTTTTTCTTCTATTCGATTTTCATGTTCAAAAAGCCAATGTTACTATCGATGCAATGCAACAATGTCAAATTATTTTAAAATAAATCTATAACTATTTATTTTTATAATGAACTTGTAACTATTTCAAAACGCTTCCTGTACAACTATAATTATTTTCGAATGACGCCAAAGATTTTATTGATAAATACAATACTTTTTATAATGAAATGAAAAATAAGAATATTTTTAATAACTTTTCCCGTAGGAAAAAAAAATCTTTTTCCAAACATCTGTAAATAAAAACAATAAACTCACATTTGATTGAATTGATGAAATTAATTTCGCTGATTGTTACATTTATATTTTTCTATTTAAAAATCAATTCAATCAGAATTTCTAACTCAAATATTGTGTTTTCGTTATTTTCGTTTACTGTGACACATGAAAATATTTTAATAAATGCGCATGTTGAAGAAACGACGATTGGTACAACATTAAAACATCCCTTTCACTCGATACTTTAAAGAATCGCATTATATTATATCCTAAGATTAAATACAAACATGATCAAAAAGTTCTTGTCCTGCATACAGACTTATATGATGTAATAGAAAAGTAAAGAAAAAAATGCCAACCCTAGAATCCCATTCCTGAACGAAAAATCAATAACTTGTAAATTCGCAACAGAATCACGTTTTCCTGTTTGCTCTTACGAACATTTCGATATAGTTTTTTCAATAATCATGAAAAAAGAGATAGGCGCTCATAAGAAGTAAGGAATAAACAATTTACGACTCACACGTGGAATTCTAGGGTTGCAAATAAGGGATAAGCGCGCGGAGCACAAAAGTGCCTGAAGTTACGGGAAAAGCGCGTAATCTTCTTTTGACTGCACTGTGCCTCTCTGTAACCGATTTCTCGTCAAATGTAATGCAGAAAATATACATTACAGACTTTGACGGAAATGTAAATTTTTCGAAAAGCGCCTTCCTCAAAAGAACTACTTATTTTAACTTTGAAACTCCAGGATTAAAATAATGCTACTCGCCAAATTCCTTCGAGTTGGAACTGAGCCTCGGCGGTAATCATTTCGTTTGATAAAACTGTCGAATTGAACTCCCACTACCCTAGACTGTATTAGTTGTATTTAATACTCAAAGAAACAATGATAATTCAAAATGTAGTTTTACTAGCACAATTAAAGATCAATTAACGATTAAACTTCTTATAAATGATATTTAAACTTGCAACAATTTTAAAAAACGATAGAAGCCATTTTATTGAACTTTTGAATGCAATCCAGTTTAAGTTCAAGCGAAACGATCACCATCTCATTGAGCTACCAAGATTTCACTTCGAGGAGTAAGGAAAGTGCAGTTTGATAAGAGAAAACAAACGATAACGTGTTCGCCCAAACTCTCTTAAATTCGTGTTTCTTCACTATAATCTATATTCTTAATCGATCTATTCTAACTAATCTATATCTTATATCTTTATTAATTAACGTTCTCTTTGTGATATTTTGCACGCAGTTCTAGTCTGTAAGACGCGGCGAATTTTGAAAGAGCGAAAGAAAGTGTAGAGAGTGTGTGCGTGAGAGAGAGAGAGTCGTTCGACGATTTTTGTTTTCCTTGAGTGTTTCCATGATTTGAACCGTTATTTACGAGAAGGAAATTAAATGTAAAGTTATAACAAAAAAAAATACAAAGCCTGTTTTTAACGATGATGGAAAAAAAACAAATGTCACTGTCCAATGTGTTCAGAACTTACTCTGTTGCGTATCTCGAAAAATGGTTTGACGATTATTTATTAACTCGTTTATTATAGGTAGTTAGAGTTTGATGTTGAAGCGATGCGATATTGTTCATAGACTGATAATTTGTTTCTCATACGAAATTGTCGAAAACGTTTATTATGTTGTAAATGTTTACTCATCAAAATGGCATTCTTCATTCTTCTCAAACAAATTGTCATCTGTAAATTTACTCTTCAGAATGCATTAAATTAACAAAATATATAGTTTAAATGTTGTATTGATATCAAATTCTTCGGTTGATTGTTCAAACATTTCGCTTCGCTTCAATCATGTATTTAATATCTTTCCCCAAAACTACAATTCAAGAACCAAAGAATATTATACCTATAATATTGCGGTGTTTTTTTAGATTTATGCACCGTACTTAAAAAAAAAAGGAACGAATGTTTCGCATATACAAAACGTACAATTGTAAGAAAATTGCATCATCATTATTGTGGTGATCTAAAACTCAAAAAATTAAATGAAATATCCTGTTAAAATATACATACACTTTTTTTTTTTTTTTTTTTTTT
>UELV01038933.1:2446-23097 GCA_900490015.1 Megastigmus stigmatizans
GGGGGGGGGATATAAGTTGCGCGCCTCAGCGGAGCGCTGAATTTCTACGTCAAAGAATCCCGAAATCTTCTACTTCCGCCGGCGTACATACCTTAGAATTGAAATTCCCACAAAATTATGTTTACCGGCGTGAAACCAAATCTCAAATATTTGAAAATCTTGCTTTGAGGGTGGCTGCTGCTGCTGCGACGTCTCTCTCTCTCTCTCTCTCTCTGTCTCTCCATCTCTCTCTCTCTCTCTCTGTCTCTCCATCTCTCTCTTGTCGCTTTTCGTCGCGACGTTTTCCCGGCGCGCGTTCCCTTCTCGACGCTGGCGAGTCATCCCTCTTAATTCGCCATACTCGCCGGGCTATTACTCAACGACGTCTCGTTACGGAGGATCAACTTTCTCTCTTCTTCTCTCCTCCTTCGTCGTCTTCTTTTTCCTCTTCTTCTTCTTCTGTCGGCTCTCTCGTCGTGCAGAAACGACTTTTCCGAGGGTATTTCCTGCGCAGAGGGGTTGTACATATCCGGCGAGCCGTCTCGCCGTGCGCATCCCCTTTCCGTTTCCGGTGTCACTCGCTACCGCCCGCCCGAGAGGTGATCCCATCATCTTCATCCCTTAGCCTACCTATATAACCACGCCCGCCGTCGCCGCTGCCGCATCTATCCCAGCGCAAGAAGTTGACGTATAACGGGGAGGAAACCTGAAAGCCTTTCTCCCCCTTCAGGCTAAAGAGGATGTTAAAAATGTGTCGATTTTCAGCTCTGTTGAGTTTTCCCTCCCTCTATTCGCGAGCGCGCGGGGAAAAGATTTCTTATAAGCCTCGGAAAATGCTTTATGAGTTAAGCTGCTGCTCGTGTACGATATGAAGTAGCTGCGCGACGAAAATTGCGACTGAAACTTGATGAATTCCGTTCGTTTTACAGTTGGAAAAACAACCTGCTAAGCAGAAATCAAAGGTGAAAAAACGTTTAGAAAAAAAGTCTTCAATTTGCAATGATAATCGTTTACCCGTAGTTCAGTCTTGATATCAAGAAGCGACGACTCGCTATACTCTTTTTTCACCCGCGCTCATTCTGTTTATATCAGCAGAAAGCAAAACGGCCCGTCAAATCGATACTGTCATTCGTTTTTGGCGCTTCTCGTTCACTTCTTTCTCACTCTTTTTTTTTCGTTCTCGCGGCCGGTGGCGCCGCAATTATGAAAGAGCTGCGCGCGCGCGAATGGGACTGACGCATTACCACAGAGAGAGAGAGAGAGAGAGAGAGAGAGAGACTGTAATGAATCCTCTAAACCAATGGCTTGAGAGATGACTGAGTGCGCCTGAAAAGCACTACCTACGCGGTTTCCTCGAGGTGACAGAGGATGCAAAGTAAGTTGCACGATGAGATTCTCCTCTGTATCTCCGCGAGACTCTCGCGTGCGCTTTGTACGACAGGGAATTTCTCGGGAGACTATAGTCGCGAGTTTCGGGTAGGATGCGTGCCAGTGCTGATGAAAGCTATACAGCTCCGAGGAGTGATTTGGGAGAGCAAAGAGTTAATGACGATTACCTGGCGGCTGCTACCTCGTGCTTATTTGCGCTTCTTTTTTTCGGCTTTTGATGGTACATCAAATGGATTGAATTTAATCAGTGCAAAACCTATGAATTTCAAAATGGAATAGAGCTGTTGGTTTGGTTTAATGTTATTAGCGTGTGCCGTATGAATAATAATTAGTGGTAATAAGCTGACGAATAATCGATTATGTTTCGCTAGAGTAATATATTCAATTACACGAAATGCACGTGATTACTTAGAACGGTTTGATAAGCTTTCAAGTGTATATCAACACGATGTTGATCTATATATTAACGTTGATTTAAGTCATGCGCATAACTAGGGCTTGGCATTTCAAATACATGTATCAATTACTAATTACGGAGATTTGTCCAACGTATATGCGTCGAAAATATCCCAAATGGCTAAAGCAACTTTAAATCAAACTATTCGTAAAAAGACAAATTTATCATCCAATAAAAAGAAGTAAATACCGGACCAAAGGCGCAAACTCAGGAGAATTCGATAGCATGGAGGTTTAAGGAGCTGGTGGCGTCTTAGCGCGAGTCTAATGCGGACCATGTCGCCGATATATACCCAACAACAACAAGCAACAAAGTAGATAAGGGAGAAGTCGTGTAAGAATTACTAGACTAGAGAGACAGAGAGAGAGAGAGAGAGAGAGAGGCTCGCCGAGTTTGCCGCAGTGTGTGTACAAGGGGAGGACGACGACGCAGCAGCAACGGTAGCATAGCCCGGGCAATTTAATTTAATTTCATATATCCCCGTGGACTCCCCGCGGCAGAGACCGAGAGATTCCGCGCTCATGCAACTGGGCGATGATGGCAAAGCTCTCGCTCGGTGCACGCGGCCCTTAATACGCTACGTGCATACAATGCGGTCGTGTCCTCTTCCTCGAGCTTCTATATATACTTGTTGTTGCTTACATACTTTTTGTCGAGGGTGAATGGAAACGTTTTCGTTACGTGTTTGGCTGCGTCGTTGGTTGATGAACGGACCTGCTTTTCAAGTGCGTATCGCATAAAGAAGGTTTTTACGAACTGAAGTCTCTTTAAGGAGACGGTTCGTGAGGTTGATTCGTCAGCATCTTTAATATGATTTATGTAGCTCTGGTTACGTGCTTCCGTATTTTTAGGTTCGCGAGTTTTTGTTTGGTGCTCAGATTTTGCATTATTATCGATTTTTTGTAGTTTAAATTATGCGATATATATTATACGACTATCGCGATTATTTAACGATGAGCATTTATTTCGACAAATTACCTTTCATCGTCATTTCAACCATCTGACTATTTTGCTACCTTTGCGGATTAGCCTGCCTACGTAGACTAGTCTTGGAATTTTTTCATACTTTGGTTATAGAGAGCATTTCACCTTTGAGCGCATAGTGTTATTTCACTTTGATCGTCGTTTAGTGCTTCATTGCCATTCTTCATCTCTCTCTGTCTCTCTTTTTCCAGGAATTTAAACTTTAATTTCGCATTGCACGCTAGTTACTTTATATGCGTTAAAATGAACGAGTCTTTGTGCGCGCTTTCGCCAGTTAGTGCCGCTAGGTGTGATGCTTTTTCGGCGAAGTTTACATGAATATATGAGATATACGGAAGTGGGGAGAAGGAGGAGGAGGAGAAAGGTGTATACGACGACTTTACAGCTCTCTGCCGTCGGGAAATTAAATTAAATGGATTCTTAACTTATGGTCGCATTCATAAAAGTTTCGCGGTTGTTAGTCTCGGGGCCCGTCCGGCCGCCTACCTCGTATATCCCCGACAATTTAAAATGTAATTTAGAAAAAATGTTAATTATTCACGGAACAGTAATCGTGGCCTCTGGAATGAATAGCTCGCCGGGAAAATGTTACTCGATATATCTTACTTCTTATGGGTCGTGCTGCTTATTTACTTAACGTGTAGCTTAGTATTTTCAATTTCATATGGAAATAATGCTAGTTTGCAAGGTAAACCAAAATAAGAATCGAAAACCAAAACATCGACCGAAGAAGCAAGACGTAAAACCTCGTCGCGTTAAGTTCCGTGCTAAGAAAGAAAACAAAACAAAATCAACCTTAATAACTCTTCCCCACTGTCAATTAGTTTACGTTCACGCAGAACAGCCACAAGTCAGAAAGTTCGGTCAAAGATCGGGTCAGAATTTCCAGGCCATAGCGCAAAAAGCGCAGAGTAGATATAGTTTGTGGCCCGCAAAGTAGTAAAATCGTCCTATCGAGGTGTATCCCGAAGCTCGTCGCAAAAGCGTCAATCAACCACCGAGAAAGAGGGCGAGATACTTAGTCATCTCTTTACTCAAAATATCGGCAAGCAGATTTTCGCGTAGGCGCATCACGTCGACAAATTAAAGCAGGCCAAAAGTCCACGGGCGGGTATAGCAGGAGAGACAGAGAAAGAGAGAGCGAGAGAGAAGAAAGAGCAGGTCGGTTCAAAGGTGTATAAGCTACAGCAGCAGCGTAGGAGCGAGAGAGGGAGGAGCAGACGCGGGAATGATCGTTGTTCTCGAGAGAGACTGCTGCTGTCTGACAACGTAAACACGAATTTATCGACCAATTTCTCTTCCCGACTTCTGCGCTCAGCTTCCATCTCTCTCTCTCTTCTTCTTCCCTGCGCCTTGTTGTTCAGGTTTTTTCGCGCGACACCCGATTCCGTCTCTCTCTCTCTCTATCTCTCTAAAGCGGTTTTTTCTCTCACTCCCCTCCGCAGCTTCCAAAGGACTTTCTCGCGTCTTTACGGTCTTTGACTCCTCTCTCCCGCTGTCTGCTCTTCATCGAACGTATAATTTTCCATCTTCGCCTTCGGTCGGCTTTTCCGCGCGGGATTAACAATGACACAATGGCGAGAGAGAGAGAGAGAGAGAGAGAGAGAGAGAGAGCGCAAAAACTACCACTATCTATATACATATAAAGCCTGCGGAGTCACCCTCTCTTCTCGCCCACTCCGATCTGGTGTGCAGCGACTGTCCGCTAAACACAATTCGTCCTTTGTCGAAGCGAACGACCGGCTGAGTAAAAAGAGCTGTCTATAGCGAGAGAGAAAGAGAGATTACTTCTGGCGATGCACTGCTGCTGCTCGGAGCGGCTCAGTCGAGGGTTTTCTCTCCTCCGGTCGCCGCTCGATTTTGAGAGGATGGATTTTTCATGAAGCTGACGGAGCGAGAGAGAGAGAGAGAGAGAGATGCTGCTGCTGCAGCCACGCGTTATAAGAGCCCTGTTACTTTTGCCTGCGACCAGACCTGAGCTGCACTACAATTTCGTGGCAGTCTGGAGTGTGTATAGTGTAGAGGTTGAGAGAGAGAGAGAGAGAGAGAGAGATAGAGGAGGATCTTTTTATTGAGCGATTAATTTAAATTAGCGAGCGCGACGTTTTTATATGCGACGCAGGCAAGTGGCGAGCTGCTGCTACTGCTACTGCACAGTTGAGAAACTTATTTTATTCGAGTTTTTCGAAAAGTTCCTGCAGCCAGATATACGATAGATGATTATTAAGGGTTTATGGGAAGGTGATACTGTAAGCATTTTATATGAGATTAATGCTTTGTGAACTATTGAATATTCACGTGGAAATGCAATTTTTATTTTTAAAGCATTGTATTCGTGCTCCTCTGTTTCGCTATAGATCGTACCCATAACTTTTCGACGTTTCGATCAACTTTTTATTAAAGAAATTCCTTTTTTTCTAATCAATTAAATAGTTCCGTATATTTTTGTAACGACAGCTCAACTATTTCTCAGTTTGAGTTCTTAAATTTCAGAACTAGTATCTGAAATTTAAACTGACACACTGCATGTAAAAATCCCTACATCGGTTAACGACTGATTTAAAAAGTCAAAAACAAAACTGATGATAACAGCAAAACATTTGCACGACATTGCGACGCTCTAACGGTACAATCAACAATAAAAAATTTCTAATAAACACCGCGCGGATAAGCCATCCTCCATTTTTTTTTGTTAATCTTCATTCCCCACGTCGAAGTAGACCAGCTACATACATATATCCTAACATTTTCTACATCGTGACCATCAAGAGTCATCTCGTACCTCTCTCTCTCTCTCTCTGTCCACCCACCGATTTCCATCAATCGCACCAGTGGCAGTAGTAATAAAAGTCACGCCCCGCCGCGTCGTCGTCGTCGCCGTCGCCTCGTTTTTGCCGCGCGCGCATACTTTCCCCCGATTGCCTCGGGAGCTTAAAGACTCGGCACCAATCGGCGAACTCGGTGCTTAACGAGCAGCGAACTATATCCCATGGCTAAATCGTTCCGCGGGTGGGTGTATGTGTGTGTGTGTGTGTGTGTGTGTGTGTGTGTCCGGTTTTCCCTTAACCGGAAGTCTGCCCCACACGCACACAGACACTTCCGGGGAGATTTTCATTTGCGCTCGCGCGAGCGTGTAAAAGTGCGAGGAGAACTGAAGTTTGGCGGGGCAGGGGGACAAAAAAGTAGTTCCATGGCAGCTGGTCGGGCGCTCGGAGACTCTCGTCCGCCCAGAGAGGAAAATCGAAATACCTCGGTGATTTCGCACTTCTTTTTCACTTGGCGGATGCGGCGCCGCTCGGCGAAATTGCCGAGTTTTATTGGCCGCGTGTAATTGTGCGAGGTCTGCTCTCTCTCTCTCTTTCCCCTCTCCTTCTCTCTTTCGTTGATGAAGGAACATTTACTTTGTTCCGACGCTTCTTTTGCATGTACAAGTTACATTTGATTTCTTCCTCTTCGTTTTCTTTATCCCTTTCGCCCCATCATGGCCAAAAAGGAATTCGTTAAAGCGCGAACGAGATAAATTAAAATTCTTGGAATATCTTCTAGTGTATTCGCTAATTGAAACACCGACGGCCGATTGGATAGATTCTGCTCTATGTTGAAATAAAGAGTCCGGTATCGGTATTGAATTAATTGTGATTTTATAAAAAAGTGAACGGTGCCGTTTCATTCGGAAGATTAGACAGGTTTAATTTATTACGTGTATCAATTGTGCTGTACTTACGTCAAAAGTTATATTATGCTTTGAAAAGAGGATTGCAATGAAATATGGATATGCAGCTCGAATCAATATTCTAGACTTATTATTTTAAAATAAGACAGGCAGGATTAGCTGAGATTTTACCTAAACGAGGTCGAATTATAATAAGAAATACGAGTTTTGTGTAATTAATTGCACTGAAATCAAGTAATTACTTCTCAATCCAGTTTTTGGTGCAGAAATAGGTTGTACAGCTGAAGAAGTGTGGCTGTGGACTATTCTTTGAGAGTTTCCAAGATGGCAAGTAAATTCGTTCCCCTTCTATACTTTTATTATTTTCATCAGCAAATAAATGTTAGTGACACTTCAAGAACTTATTGCCCCTTTAGTGGTCTGTCAGCATGGCGAATGTTATATATTATCGTTTCCTCGTAAAGGAAGCTTTGCGATAGTGTGGAAAGAAGTTTATGACTTAGTTATATGCTCGACTTATCGCACGCATCGACTTGAGCTATTTATACACCCTGTCATGAAATTATAGGTGCGTTGATAGAAAATTTGCTTGAAATGTATCTATATTTATTTTGAAGATTGTTAAAAACTAATATAAATTTTAAACAATATTTAATTATAAATTAATTTTTTATCAAACGAATATATTATAAATAACTTGAGAATAACTTAAATGATATTTTTGATAATGAATAAAATGATATATAACTTTGATTAATGTTCAGATTTAAATTTTATTTAAATTGCAAATTTCATTCAAATAAGATGAAAAGTTGTAATAGTCTAAATGGCAATGAATTGCGCTTTTATTCGTACTCATATTCATTATTATGCTCAAAGTTTAAACGCCAAATCTACAACAATTTTACGCATGCTTCAAATTGAAATTGGTTTATATTTTCAAAATCTCAGAGTAGATTAATTCTATTGCAGTACTAGCATAAATGTATAAATAAAGTATATATCTACGATATAAGCTATAATCACACGAAAACACTCTAAAATCTCGCTAATTGTAGTTCCGAAGCCGCAGATAGGGGCTCCGAACGTCAGGGCGTCACGCGATATGCGTTCAAATTGAAATAACTTATCTACAACAATTCAAATAAATTTAAATAATAATTATCGAATTAAAAGAAATCTGTTGATATCATTATTTTTTAATATATTTTTCATTCGCTGAAATAAAAATTGAAAATCATACTAATTTCCTATTCACATTTATTTACATTTAAATAATCTCAATTTAGTTGTGCTCAAAAAAAATAATAAAATAATTTTCTCGTTAGTGTACAGGAAGCGTAAAGAGGCAGCAGAAAGGTATACACACATCTTGGCAACGGATAAAACTCGAAGTCATGAACGGCTTGAAAACCTCATCGGTCCGTTAAAACAAAGGAGGGACACACACACACACAGAGTAAAAGAAATCGCTTCATCAGTTCCCAAAGTGGGACTTTTAATTATTTTAAGACTACGCAGGTAAGAAGCGAAGTCACGTACGTAAGTTGGAATTAAGAATAAGGCGAGTCGTTGTGTCTCGCGGTTATCATGCAATCCCTCGTCCGTGCAGTTTTTCCTCCTTTTCCCTCTCCTCCGAGTTTCTAGGAGTGCATTTTTACGACGCGGATGAGCGCGCAAGTGAAACTGACTGTATATACGTGCTAATCTTTTTCTAAGAGGAAGGAGAGCATTAACGCGCGGAATCTTACGCAGATGTTGAATGCGCTAAAGTTGAAGGGCGTTTTGACAAAATGAGATGGAGAGATGGAGCATGAAAATGGGGTAAGAGATAAAGTACGGATAGATAAGAAGTAGCTGTTTAATTCTTCTGTAAGTTATGTAATTCTAGGTGTAGGTGATTAAATCGATGTATCTCAAAAATGGTTACAGCTATTTTTATCCGAATCTTATTGTTTATTTTCCTCTTAAGGATATGTACTTGACATTTTTTATTTCTTCAACGATTCGTTTAAAACGTGGTCGAAAACGGTGCAGTGACCAAAACCCTATGTCCTATAATTAATATTGTACAGTTTTGCAAAAAAAAAAGAGACGTTAAATCACTTTCTAACGGTTGTATTTTTTCAATAGAAACGTAGAATTCGAGCTTCGGATATTTTTGGACTCAATCCACAACTTCGCCATTCGCCATTTAATTTCGCGCCTTTGCTGCAGACAAATGTACATATATAGAAACATTACTTATACATGCACGAAGATATAGATTGGCGCCGCCGCACTCATCGAAATCAATTACGTACAGTGGCTTTATCACTATGGAATATGCGTGTTTGCTTTTTGTGTGTGCTCTCGGTCGAATATACATTATACGTATATACACTGCGGCACATCGGTTGACGCGCGCAACACCACCACCGCACTACCTTACTATATATACCTCCTCCTAACCCTCCACACGCGTTATACACATGTTATATACGACGTTTGAGATATTCTATTCAGTTTGCAGGGCGGAGCGTATGTGGAATGTATGTTCGGTGGGACAGAGGGGAGGGGGAGGGGGAGGGGAGGCTAGCTATTTATGCAGGATTAGAGGTTGCCGCTGCACCGCCGGAGCAGCAGGAGCGCCCAACAAGTCGGGAACGGCGGCTGCTGCGTCTTTAGTGCTAGGATTCAATCCGGTGAAATCGGCCCGCGTTGCGCAACAACCACCTATTACCACACCTCTCTCTCTCTCTCTCTCTCTCTCTCTCTCTCTCTCTGTGTGCAATGAATCTTGAATTGTATTTTCGGGGCTTGAGAAATGTGTGGGAGATTTTGGTGAGCCGCGGGGGGCCTTAATTTGAGGGAGCATCAAGAATTTGCGGGGTTTATCTTATTTCTCGGGGGGAAAGGTGTGAAAATTTTGAGAAAGTTTCCGCAGATTGTCTAAAATGAGCCGCAGTATTAGAGATACAGAGGTAATCATCTCGACAACTTTTGTTTTTATAACTTTTCACGGCGAATAATTTCCTGTTTTATTAAAATTTTGGATTAAATTTGACAGTCACCGTTGGTTATTTCGCTGACAAAGAAAAAATGTTTATGTTTACTTTACAGAAATTAGTTCTTTAAATTTTAGCATTTTATAATAAATCTCAACTACATTATATTTTGATGTAAAAATAAATGGATAATATTTCTAATTTTAATTTTATTTATTTATTTAATTATCGAACTATAGTTTTTATTTCATATTAAAATATGTAATAATACGTCACTACACGCATTGTCCAAATCACTTTTGAAGCATGTCGCGATCGCGATTGACTGACATAGTCTATGGATAAATTAACCATAGTATGCGGTTGTAGGGACCATTGAGATTATTATCGGTCATAATTTTCTTTTTAATTTCAAATTTACATAATTAACTCTGATAACGCATGATTCTATTATTTGGGACATGCTAATTTTAAATGTAAAGGAAGACCCCACCGAGATTAGAATAAAAAGTCTTTAGTCGAAACGTATATACATCATGACACGAAGCATACAAATTAAAAAAAGAAAATTGTAATTGCAGCGATATTTTCCAGCTCTGTTCTTTCACCGCCTATTGAAAAAGAAATTGCGAACAATTCTTCCACAGTTGAGCAGAGAGAAAGCAAAACAAAAGTGTCGAGGGAATCGCGTATTCTTGGTGCGCGGCTCTCTCTCTCTCTCTCTCTCTCTCTCTCTACCCTTCTTCTCTCAATCGTACGCTCAGAACTCCTATCAAGTCTATCATTACGGAATCCATAGAATCTTTTTTCCCCTCTCTCTCTCTCTCTCGCTCGGTGGCCCAAGCGCAAAGGCCGATTCCTCGCTAGCATCTACTTTTCATGGAAAGTTAGAAAGAGAAATCTGCATGATGATCAGGTGGAGCGGCGAGGCCGGCTTTTTTTATACCCCACCACGCAGACGCGCAAACTACAAAACTCGAAGACGCATCTCGTTCATTTGGCTTTCCCGCAGCTTCTTTCCTTCTTCTCCTCCACGCCGGTGGTCAGGTTTTTCTCCTTTCCCTTCTTTTTGCCTTTCCTCGCACGTTCTTCTCTCGCTCTCTTCCTGCTTCCACTCTCTCTCGCTCACAGATTTCTCTAATTTTCTCATTAGGACACTCGAACTTTGCGGCTTTTCTCTCGACGTGCATTTTCTTTATAACCTCCCTCCGTCTCTCTCTTTCCTTTGCTCCTTTGTTTATTTTTCGCTCTCATTGCCCCGCTGTTTATAGTTTTTATTCTAGTGCATAATTACGAATCTTCCTCCGCTTCATCTTTCTTTTTTAACTGCTTTTAGTTTTTTCTTGGGAGAAAAAAAAAGTTTTTGTGTAACGCGATGAGAAGATTCGGCAATGATACTGTTACTTGAAGTTATACAACTACAGAAACTTATATTTTTGGAATAGAACAATAATGTAACATCTGCAATTACTTAAATTTAAATTGGTACAGAAACTAAAACAATAAATTGAAAAAATCTATGACTTTACTTTTAGTTCTTGTCTTTTCTACAAAGTTGCTTTATTAAATAAACAACGTATTAAATAAGTCATCGGTTAGTTTTTTTGTATCATTTTTCTGCTGATAATACGTTTTAGAGTTTATTTAGTTGCGTTATTATTCATTATTAATTGTTGTTGTAAAAGGCTTTTGCCCGTTCAATGTTTGTAAATAAATAAATAAATAAATAAATAAATAAATAAATAAATAATCATGAGCGATCGTTGACAGTACACAAATACTGCAAAACCATTGCAACCTTTAAGTGTTCATGTGCAGATAATTACGCAATCCCCTTCTCACTATATCTTCATACTACATACTACATAGAGATTGATGTAACAGTGAGAGATCACTGTTACACAGATCCCTACTCCTGTTCTGTTCAAATACATGCATGGTTTTGTCAAACGCTCCTCTTCTCCTCCGTGTGTCTATTACTTTACAGACCAAAACGCTATTCAATCTTAGCCTCTCTCTCTCTCTCTCTCTCTCTCTCTCTCTCTCTCGCTCTTCACCGTGGCCTTTAGTCTTTCCGTGGCTCAGTCGCAGCGCATCTCAGCTGCAGCTATCGGGCGCATGTACCGCGTCTTATTGGCAAGTTCTCGAGCGATCGAAGGAGAGAGAGGGGTGGAGGGGACCTAGTAGAAAATCTTTCTCGGAGGACAGAGAAATTTCCAGTTTCGTGGCGCGCTCCACGACGCTCTCTGCCCCCAGGCAAAGAATATATTTCAATCCCTATTCCTTCAACCCGCCTCTCTCTCTCTCTTTCCCTCCTACCCCTGTAAAATGCGGCCGCGACGAAATACAGGGACGAGCCGCCCGCAGACAACTGCACCGCCCGCTGTCCAATTCCGTCAGGACTTCGTCTCTCTCTCTCTCTCTCTCTCTCTCTCTCTCTCTCTCTCTCTCTGTTTCTGCACTTTGTCTTTCTCGTGCAGCCTCTTGGATTGTCCCGGTTTTCTGCGCCGAGTTTTTCTTGATTGGATTTTCATCGGGGCTCGCTTGCATAAAACATAGCCTGATTTCGTTCCCTCGCCCTTTACTCCTTCTATATACACACACCCTCCCTCTTCCGCTTTCTATTTTGCACCTCTCTCTCCTACTACTAGTCCCATGTATCTTCCTTCTTTGGTTCACAAATTCATCCCGTATAAAGCCGTCCCTTGTTTCCCCGCGTGCTGTTACTTCTCGCGCCTTCTTCACTCTCCTATGCACCCGTATACACAGAACACACACACACACACACACACCTCTATATTTCTCTCGGTTGAATTCGCCTGCGGTGGCTCGAGAAGAAGAAGAAGAAGCAGCAGCAACAGCAGCAGCGTCGGAGAGCTCTCTTCGACCAACGTCGCACCACACCGCGGCTTTATCTACTTATCCGCGAGCTAGCGAGCGAGCGCGAACTTTTGCCCGCGCCTTTCCGCTCTTTCTCTCTCTCCTCTCCTATTTTACTCTTATATATATCATATACATAATATATCTATAGAGCGAGGTAACGGAGTTGGCGCAACTTTTTCCGCGCTAGTGTGTCGCGGTCTCTGCTGTAGTCGCGGCGACTTATACGGCTCTCGAGTAGCTGCTTTTTCTCTTTGTTGCTCCTTTATTCGCTCTGTGCTTACATTGATCGCAGCTCTTTCTTTTCGTACCCTGTGTGTGTTGTGTGTTTTCCTTAATCGGGTGATCCAAGATTCGACGAGCTTTATATATAAAAGTGACTTAGGCGCGAGTCGATTTCTTTGTGACCTTGCTTGATAATTTATCTTGTTTCCAGCGAAACGCCGTAGATGCAGGCGAATCGTGGCGGAATAGGGATGTGTATTTAGGTGGGTGAAAGCAATCGGAGAGTGTGAAAGGGCGAAGGTCGGGAGATGAAATGGAGCCTCGAAGCGCAAAGTTGAAAGCTGAAGGCATAGGTAATGGAGCATATAGCTTCGTAATTCTTGGTATACGGATTCTCGGATGAAAGTTTTATTGCAGACAAACGTATTGGGCTGCTGAGGTGAGGCCCGAGTAACTAGTTTATGTAGCAGTTCTGATTGTTTTAGCTTTGATTTTTTTTTATTTTCGCAGCGTTCGGTTCACTTACGTCAAAGATGAAACTTCGAAATGGAGGGATTAGAATGTGTAGGTTAGTTATAGGTATATAGATTTCGCCAACTCAAGATATTTCTTAAATAATTACTTAATGTATATGTTATTGTATGATTTATGTTTTCTGGATAAAATAAGGTATAAAATGAAGATACTTCAATAAGAAAATCGAGTTCAATTGATATTATTAATAGCTTCTGAAGTGAACTGTACGATAATTCACATAAAAATAGATTAATTGAACCTCACTTCTAGAAATAAATTTATAAGAAAAAATCGCCTCGGATAACAATATCCGATTCAGTATTATCGCGAACAGATGAAGCGGTATTTTTCAATCTGTAGAAAATCCGGTTAATGGCTCATAAGAATAAACTTATGTAAACGCTTTCGCACAATTAAAATTTAATTGGTCCATACCAAACGTATCAATAGCATAAAAAACTAGAACGATGTTTATAGTTTTTTAATTGACGCCTTCCTCACAGCGTTCAACATTTCTTCAGCACGCTTAGATCTTCTGCGGCAATGTTCAAAGGGCGGATCCATTGCACGCACAATATACACACAATATAAACCCGATTTGCAGGGTGGAAAAGATACAGATCCACCGTGCGGGAACATCTGTGCTGTACAACGTTGTAAGATTGTCTAGCGAAGAAAGGAAAATGAAATGCAGAAGTCAGGTTAATACGCAGAAAAGAAGGGAGAGAGAGAAGAGCTGCTGCAGCTTCCTCGTTTACTTCTATCTCTTCTGGACTCGGCTCGAAATGCAGTTAACAACTCGACGAGTTAACGGTACAGCACCGATGAGAGAAGCTGCGCACTACGGCAATAAGAAGAGAGAGACAGAGGGAAAGCAGCAATTTCGTTGGTTCTGCTAAGTACTCGGATACGCTAGGGCTGTCTCTGCAGCGTCGAATTAAGTCGGGCTCTGAGCGCACCTCGAGCACAGATCAACCAAGCGAAACTTAAATAATATGCTTGAAGGCGTAGTTGACAGGTAGGAAAAGGGGAGCGGTAGCAACCCCGATGATGACTTTTATATATGTCGACTGTGCGCCGCAGCGGAAGCTTGTTAAGTATCACGGGAAGGAAAACTTGGGCGCCCCTCATTGTCGTAAAGATTCGAAATTTGGAGTTGGTTATAAATTAGGTATTGATTTTTTAAAAGAGACACATCGTAAACTATATTCGAGTATGAGGAGAGGACGAGTTTAAAAAAAAATTACTAAATAGTCTAAAATTCATTCTTACAATACTAATTTAGCCATTAGTAATATGCTGTATTGCATTGTTTCAGGTATATCTGGATTTTAGGGATATGAAGTTTAATAATATTCTGAAGATTTTCATTACATAAAGGGGATTTCACATAATTATAATTTATTCTGTACAATGTGTGGATATTGATCAAAGAACGCTGCGGTTCTTATAATGGCTTTTAGTATGATGTGAACGGTTTTTGAAAGGTAACAAAATTCATGATGTACTTCTAATATTAAATTGTAAACTGAAATCCGCCATTACTTCATTACTTTTACGTAATCTTTATAATTACAGCTAATCTTCCTTATTTGACATCTTTTAAATATTATAAAGAAATTATTATTCAAACCATTTTGTCTTAAACTTCCGAAATAAAAATTAAGCAATATTTTATTCCTGCCGGAATTAAAAAATAATCAATATCTCTGCATGTCTCTTCATCATGCTCGAAGTCTCGAAAGAATATTATAGTGAAGCAGAATAAAAAGATAGAAAGAATAATATATAGAGATGAAAAAAACCATCATTGGTACCGCTGTTAATTCCAAACGCACATTTCGAGCCCAAGCACAAACAGTCTACTCCGAGGAATAACAAAGTATCGACTTTTAGTCTACTCTCTTCTGCCGCGCGATTGAAGCGCAAAAAACCTTCTTCTGCAGCAGCGGCAGTCTCGGACACGCGCAAGGGAGAGTGAGAGAGAGAGAGAGAGAGAGAGAGAGAGACGCCGAGAGAGAAAGAAGCTGGAGATGAAAACGAAACGTCCGAGACGACAAGTCGTTTCCACGTTTAGACGGCCATCGATCGAATCTCGTCCTACCTTTTTTTCTTTCCACCCACTTTTTCCGATCTCGAAAAAAAAAGAAGAGGAAGGCGGTAAAAGCAGAGAGCGAGGATGAAAAAGAAAAAGACAAAAAGAGCCAGAAAGATAAAGGGGGCACTGGTGACGCTGACGAAGATAAAACTACGATGATAATCTTTGAATTTTTAATTTCATTGTTTAATTTTAAATTTAAATAGTGCAGGATTTCTATCGAGGCCGTACGAAAAAGGCGTGTGAAAGTTTTTCAGAACTAAATTGGTCGCGCACGTGGTATTGGAAAAAATAATTGCGAGATTGGACGAGTTTTATTTTGCTTTTAATTAGAATATAGCGGAATCGTAGACATGGAGTTATCCGGGACGTCACATCTCGTTTCTTTTCTTGTTAAACAATCTATCGTTTGATTTTCAAATAACGGAAAATAAACTAAAATGGGTTTTCTTTAAAAATCGAGCTAAACGAAACATCAATTTGATGTGGAAGCAATTAATTTTCGTTATTTATAAAAAAAATAAGCAATATATTTTTTATTAAAACACTATATAGATATTGACATAAGGCTAGTTCATGATTTGTTTTAAATGAATTAAATCAACAAATTTTCTTTGTCTTTAAAAACTTGCCGAAAAAGTATTCAATTATGAATAACAAAGCCCTGATTCGGAATTATCTGTGTAAATCAATTTTTACAAAAGATTTCTATTTTTTACTTCTTGAACATAAATACCAAAGTTTATCTTTCGTTAGGTTACCGTTTCAGCCTTCGAGCAGAAAGAGTCGCACGATGTCATATGCAAATAAAGTAAAGTTTCGCGATATAGAAATTCTTTTTGACATTTTCGAAAGAATTTTCAAAACAAGAATAAAGACGGAGGGGTCGACACGCAAAGGACGCGAAGAAGGCCTAAATAATTCACTCCGCTCCGTTTTTCGCTGCGGGTATCCTGGAGCGAATGCAGTTCTTCACCTCATGTTTATGAAAAAGAGCACCTCGAGCTCTGCTAGCAGCAGCATGCGAGTCGTGAGGCGAGGCCGCCTCGTAAGATCAAGTCTCCTTCGGGGCTTTTAACACGTGTCCTCCTTCTCAAGCCATGCGTCTCTATTCCCTCCTCGGAGACTATTCGTCCGACTTAGATCATCGCATCTTTAGCCTCGTACCATTTCCCCGACCCCCAACTCCCCACCCCAACTTCTTGTTTTCCCTCTCGCGCGTTCGCTGCTCCTGCAGCAGTGCGCGAGACTGTTTCCCTCTGTCGTCCTTCTTCTTCTTCCTTCTCCCTCTTATCTCTCTCTCTCTCTCTCTCTCTCTCTCTCTCTCTGCTCGGTCGTGCACGAGGACTAGTCTAATGCGACGCGCCCTGTGCACATACGTATACATAAGGCCGTGCTTACAATCATGCTTTTAGTTATTTGCAGTACGAGGTCACGTACTTTTTTCGGGAAATTACGTGATTCCCTTAAATACTGCTCTTAGAGTAGACTGTGAATTATTAGCGTTGTTGTTATTTTAGTAAGAGGATTATTTACACTTTTAAAGCATAATTTATGATAAAAGTGATAAAAGTGTCTAAAGCTTGTTCGGTAAGTAAACTGTTAATATATTTTTATCAAATAATGCTAAAAATTTTTCAATGCGATGATTGTTAATCAAATGTCTGTCAAAATAGCAGATAAATTTAATTTCCGTATACTAAACAAAATCGTTGATTGGCAGGATATTTAAAAAAAAACAATGAATATTATTTAAAAACTACAATATAAATTGAGTATTCCAAAATCTGCTCAGTTAAAAGGGAACCCTATGGAATCTGGGAACTTATTACGTTACGACTTTAAACAATGGTTTCTTGTACCAATTTAGTATAATTACAATTGTAAACAAAATATATAAAAAATTATACTCTGCTTCAAACTCATTTGAATCGGGCTTACAGGTACAATGAACTGCGTTTCTAGTTATAAGAATCCATTGTTTTAGTAAAATTAATTTTCCAGATTCCATGAATTTTCCTTGTTAATACCCATTTCTGCTCACATAAATACTTTTCCTGTCATGAAAGCTGTATTTACTTAACGTCTTTTCAAAAACTTTTTAATTCTAGAGTGTTTTGAATAATGTAGTGTTAATCCTATAAAATCAGGTTTGGATAAAAGCCTTTACTTCATCGTTTTCTGGTCTGAAAAACATTTTACAACATAGATATTGTGACTGAAACAAATCATCATTTGAGTTACATTTCGTCTTTAAAAGATCATGCGATAACATAAGAGACGAAACAGGCCAAAAGGTCAATTTAGTGCAATTAAATATAGCCAGCATTTTTTATCCGCTAGCGCAGTCACCGCGAGACGGCTATATTATCGCTAAGATTATACGAATCATATGGCCTGGGATACGATTGTAGACACAACCCAAGAAACAGTCCTTAACGCGGCAAGTTGAGAGAAGTTCCGGAAAAGGGGGAAGAAGGTGGGGAGGGGAGACGCTCCGGCGTCCAAAAAGAAGGAGAGGGAGCTGGGAGAGATAGAGAATCCGTTTGCACCAACACGTACGTACATTTCACTTAGGCCAGAGACCGACGGCGATGGCGACACTGCAGGTTAACGCGTTAGTCCTTGCTCTCTCTCTCTCCCTCTCTCTCTTTCTCTCTCTCTCTCTCTCTCTCTCTCTCTCTCTTACTGGAACTCCGAAGAGAGTAAGAGAGACGATGGACGATATGATCCTCGGGGACCACGGAAAGCGAGCTCAAGAGTGTGATATATTCTTCTATCTTTCTCTCTTTCTCTCACTCCTATATCTACGTGTACATCTCTCTCTCTCTCTCTCTCTCTCTCTCTCTCTCTCTCTCTTTTCCGGCAAGTTTCGCTTCTTTCTTGTTCTCCTACTTCGGCATTTTTTTATACGGTGCTAACGCGCCGACCGCGCATTCTCACTCTCTCTCTCTCCCCTCCCTTACCGCCGGTTTCTTTTGACCCCCTCGAGGGAATCACTTTTCTTGGTTTTGCGAGAGGCATGCCCCGGTTTCGTTCGCGTGTACCTCGAGCCTCTTCGTTATTTTTTTTTGTCCGTTCACTCGACTCTCGCTCTCTTTCACGCTCTGTTCATGTATTCTCATCTGTAAATTATAGGGGAAAAGTTGCGGGAGGGCCACATGTAACTATTATCACTTTTTCCCCTCTTTTCGGCCTGTGGGCTTTGTGTGGAAACCTAATGGACTAATTATCGAATTCCCGACAAATATATATGCTGGTACTTTGTTTTCTTGGCTACATATCAATTGTGCTTAAGTTTTGTGATCGAGAGCATTTCGAAGTAATGAATTTAAATCGCATTGGTAGTTTTATACATAAATCGTAGAGGAATAGTTTAGTAACAAATCTAATTTTGATATCTCGATAATTAGTTCAATTGACTGGTACTAAATTAGTTTTACGGCTTACTAGTGTAGAAAAAAGTAGTTGTCTCAAACGTTTACTGCAATGATAATTAAAAAAGTAAGTAAAAACACGGCAAATCGAAACATCAATTTGAATGAAATAAGTTTGATAAGTAGCTTATAACTATAAATTGTTTGCTTTCTTAAACGAATTCGAGCTGAGCAGTTTTATTTTAAAGGTTTTATTCTAAAGAAGATTACCCTCATTAAATTCATTAACACCCCGGAGCTCTGTCAGTTTATGATGCAGGAGCCATTTAACGAGAAATTTTATTAGCTCTCAAGTAAGCACAAACTTCATCATCGTCGGCTCTAAAATATGTCGAAAAAAAAAGTCCAATATATGCTATTCACGGAATAAGTACACACCATCTGTAAATTAGTTTCACAACCAAAATAATCTTAATTAGTCCATGAACTGAAAAACAACGCTAACACGGGGCATAACGGCTAATAAACAATAAGACCGAAAACGAGAAATAAGGTTGACACATTCCAGAAAGCAGAAACTGAACGGGCGGCCCGCGAATACCTCAGTATTATCGTCGCATTTACATTTAGAATATTCCGTGCTCTCGCGCGTGCACGAGCATAGAACATCTTGTAATCGGATTAGTCGTGAAATAACCGCAAATTGAATGAACGAACCAGAGAAAGTCATATTTGCCAGTCGCAGCTTGAAAATGGCATACGATTATGGTAGAGCGGGAGTACGAGGAACACGATATATATACATATACACATATATAGGAAACAAAAATAAAACTGTCCCGTCGCGGGCGCGCGAAACGCATGCCAGTACTGCAAGTATGCAGTCACTTATACGTGCGTTTGCACTGGCTCTCGTATAGACACAGAAGGAAAAGTTGAGACGGGTAGTTAAACTTTGCTGAAATTTCCGTCGATTGTTCTGGTTGAACGATTAGTTCATTTAACTAAAGTTAAAGTCGATTCAGCAAAAACTGCCTGACCATAGTACTGTTACGCCACGTTATTTTCCTATCTTATATTGCTTCCTCACAGAGGAAGTTTTGTATTAGTGACAAAAAATGTTTTTTCCAAATAAGCTTAACTACATTTTTTTAGACTTTTGGAACAAAAATTGAGTAGTTTTGAGAAAAATTTTTTTTGTATCAGTTGTGTGTGTATGTGTAGGTAGGTATACCTCTGTATCTCGAGAACGAGTACCGATTTCAAAGTATAAATATTTGTTTTACTCGTTTTTTTTGTCTCACGACGGCTGAAAAATAAAATTTAAGATTCATTGATTTTCTTTTTTTCTTTTTTCAGAAAATTACATTTTGATTTTTAGTATTTAAATTTTTTATTAAGGGAAGTTTTTATTAATGTTTAATAAACTTTCAATATACGATGAAAAGAGCATTAAATTACTTACAATTTGACATATTATTTTTTGAAATTGCTTGCGTCATTCTTTTGTTATTTATTTATTAATCATTATGAAATTTTACTAGATTTTATAGATTATTGTTAGTATGAATCGGTTCAATTTTCAGGCATTAATATTTTATATTTTTTGAGAAATTAACTGTGACTACGAAAAAAAACTACGAATTTATTATTTAAAAAAAATACCTTATATGGGATGCAAGTGGACTCAAAACTCAGTAAAATACTGCCTAGTAAATTATCTTCAAAAAATTTTAATGTCAAGGTTCGGTAAGGAATTTTGAGAATGTCATATAATATTACATGCAATTTTAAAAATAATTGAAAAAGGGCTAGATTGATCTTCATGGAACCAATTTTTTGCGGTAATTTATTTATTTATTCGCAACGTTTCGAGGGCCTTTTCACATATGCCCTCCTCTTCAGGCTACTAAATTAATTAAAATATATTATAATGTAATGCTTTGAAACATGACGTTAACTAATTATTAAATAATGCAGTAAAACGTGAAACACAAACCTAATAAAATGACACAATGTCAATACATAATTGTTAACAATAATCAGACCTAGTCTGAAGTCAGAACTTTTTTTTGTCAATCAAAAC
>UELV01038939.1:3322-16112 GCA_900490015.1 Megastigmus stigmatizans
CCCCCCCACAATTCCCCGGATAGGGAATCGAACAGAGGACAAACTAGCGTTTACATCCGTTTCCTGGTCGCACTGGTGTATTATCGTCTGCATAATGCGCGCCAACACCAACTAATTTCCCTCATCGCGCGTAACCCCAAACCCTATATGCCATTAATTCTTTCTGCGATCATCGCAGTCCGTTGTATTTTCCTCGGTGGCAAAGAAAGAGCGCGCGGCGCAATGAAAATTCATTCCCGCGCGATAAAAATATCCGCTGTATAGGCGCAAAAAGCACGCGGGGATATATAGGAAAGACAGTCGCGCGAGACGGGGGGTTGGGTTTAAAAACAAAAAAGAGAGAAAGAGCTAGTGGCTAGCATTCTGCGCCGATTCAATTGAAGATTCATCGGTGCGCGGAATTTCCAATCGCCGACTGGCAGCTAACGCTTCACTCAATATATATATGTATGTATAGAGCAACGACAGCAGCTACAACAAAAGGCCAAGCGCGCAGAACTAACGTATATAGAGACGGCGAATGACGGCGTGAGGAGGAAAAGGGTATGGACCTGCTGCAGGCGCCCAACAAGCGCGTCTAGTTAATTATTTAACTAATACTCCATTGGTTGTGATTTACAAAGATATATAGCAATACAAGTGTCCGTGTGCGTGCGTGGGTGTGTGTGTGTGTGTGGGTGGGTGGCTACAGAAGCGCGAGTGTGGGTCCGTTACTCGGGAGGTGGGGAACGAGAGAACGTCTATTTCAATACATATATATCGTATACCAGCGAACCTCCTAAAACTGCCGAACTGCAGCGTGTGTATATATATATAAGCGCGTGCTGATGATCGATTCGGCAGCGGCGGCGCTAATCGCCCTCTAAACTCACTCTTCTCTCTCCACGCGCGCTCTCCTAAATCGCCGGGGCAAGGTATAATTAGTGCTAAGCCAACAGCAATAAACGCACGCGCGCGGCGGAAGCAGCAGCAAGTACGGCATTAGGCGAGGCTTTGTATATTTGCTTTCGATGATACTCGATCTTTGACCTCTCACGCGGGCACTTTAGCTTATACGCCGTTTTATATGTATACGTACGATGATGATGATTACGTTAGAGCGGAAGTTTCACATTTACTTGCTAGTTTTTCTGTTTTTTTTTTGCTATGGCTCGTACGGTTATACGTGAGATGACGTCTGTCTATTTTGGCGCGCTATGTATATCTATATAGCTCACGGATGGAACGAAAATTGAGAAAGTTTTCTTATGCGCCAGAGCGTCAGAGCGCGTTGATGCACTTCTCTACTATACGCGACGACGCGTAATACGAATTTCGTGTTCTCCCGCGGATTGAAGAATCTTATTAAGTTGTGACGCGCGCGCGAGCTCCGAGTTTGTTATTATTCGCGCGATATTTCGCTAGCGCATTGTGTTTCGCGTCGAGATTTTAAACCAACTTCGGCGAGAGTATTGGCTTGTATTATATATTTTTGCTCGAGTTGACCGCGCGAGAAATTTCGACGGCTTATATAATAGGAGAGCGAGAAAAGTATATATAAGGGGTTTACAAAAGTCGAAAGCACACATACGCGCGCGCATGCATGCACGCACACACACACGCACGTAAACTTGAGGATAAAAAGAAAAGAAAATAAAAAACGACGAGAAGAGGAGCCTGTCGCTTAGGTATTATATATGTAAATATGGAACAGACAAAAACAAAATATTCGTATATATGTATGAATAGCGTGTAGCTGATGATGGGCGCATGAATGGAAGGAGATCGATGAGAAAAAAAAATTGAAAAAAAAGATTTAAATAAAACACAGACATACACACACACACACAGACACACACTCTCTAGCTTATAATTAAGATATTAAATACAAAAGAAGTACCGTACGTATTCACACGGCGATGAGAGAGAAGAAAAATAATCGGGGTGAGGGGGTAAGAGGGTGTACAGTTAAGCCGCGAGTTATACGTGCAAGGGGAGAGAAGCTCGTTTTAATATACGAAGAGAAAATTAACAAAAAAAAAAAAGAAGAAAAAATCGAGGTCACACACACACACACACACACACACACCTACATACAGAGCAGACACTATTGCCATCGTCATTATCACCCGCCATTATCATTAATGAACAGCCAAGAGCGAGGCATTGTTAGGGCGAAAGTCGCGAGAGGGCGCATGCGCACTTATGCGTATAATTATTAATTATGATTATTATCGTTATTATTGCGTATACGTATGACGTACACTTTCCACCGAGAGATATATGGAAAGAAATGGGGTATTTTAGGGGGAAGCGCATCAGGGTGACGGGATAGTTGTTGTTATTCGAAGGACGATCTTTTTTACGCACGGCATACGTGTACTTACTTCCGTTCTGTTCGCGAGGAGGGAGGGGGGAAGAAAGGCTACAGAATTTTATCACAGTCGAATGGGGGTGGGGTAGGGACACGCGGAGCTAAATTCGTTCTCTCCGCCGTGGTAGCGATATTATATACGTTATTACGGACATATACACACACACACGCACACACCACATTCTAAGAGAGGAGATCATAAAAGGTCATACACACTCCAGGACGCATTCTCTCATAAATAAGTAATAAAGCAGGAGAGCGCGGGAAGACGGAGCGAGAGAGAGAGAGAAGACACACGTTGTGTGTACTGTATATATATACCTAGACGCGCGCCGAGGGGATATGGCTCTTGACGGAGGCTAAATCGGATATCTGTTCCGCCCAGGTATATGCACTTTGCTTGCTCCCTCTCTCTCTCTCTCTCTCTCTCCTTCTCCATCAACCGTGTCTGCCCTGCGCTTCATCGTACACCACTATACGCGCTGGCACTTATTGCTGCCAAAAGAAAAGGAGCGATAAACGATACACACCTTTCTTGCGTTGTATAACGTCGATTACCCGCATTTAGCGAATTCTATAATTGATTGTACGAAGGACGCGCGAATGTATATGGTTCTGTAATACTTTGTAATACCGATATGTAAACAAACAAAATAATACAAAAAGCGTGCGGGCTGTAGTACGACTTTTTTCCTCCTGCAGCTATTATTATTATACATCGTCGACTACCCACCGTACCAGACACACAATTTACAGACGCAGACACAAGACACGTGCGATATACATTATACGATTTTTCAGTACAAAGAGAATCATCGTTCTTCTGTTAACTATATTTATATTTGTTATATATTCATCAAAAATGATCTGTCAATAAAGAAAAAAACTTTGGTTGTCAAAAAAAACACTTATTTGATAAATACATGTCGAAATAACAGGTAAAACAAAAAGCCAATCGTGTGTGTGTGTTATTTTTATATCCCCTTCTCCATTATAACGATATTATACACAAATATAGAAAAGGTGCACACCGGACCATTATTCAACCCAATCCCAACCATTCCCGTCTACGTCGTATTAATTTTAAAAATTTAATAATAAAAGTCGACCGAGCTTTTTATTTATTTCAACGCCGCGAGGCAACAGCGCGCTCTCCTCGGTGGCGAGTCGCACTCCGTCCAAACACGTCGCATGTATATACTATAGACCGCCACAATTGCAAATAACATTTTGTTTGTTTGCCCGGCGCACAACCGAGAGAGAGAGAGCGAGAGCGACCTGTGCAACGGACTTCATTCACAGAGCGCGCCGAGCGAGGCACAATTCAAATTGAATTTCATAATGGCTTTTTCTTTCGCTGCTGCCGCGGCCCCATTACCATTCCCCTCCGAGGAAATTCATCAATATTTCATTTTATTCGCAGCTGTGCGCGCACCTACAATCCACCTCTTCTTATATTCGTCATCTCTATATTCCTCGATTGCTCGCTCCTGGTTATATACACGAAAAAAAGAGAGTGACCTGTAAAAATATAACGAGGTATAGGAGGTGGGCCGCGGTTATCTCTTTCTGACGCGTGCACATCTATATATCGCGCGTGATTTTCTTTCGGAGGATAGGAGGAACGAACGTGTAGCGTGTGTGTATATAGAAGGATGTGTCGCGCGGAAAAGCCGCATGCGCGTACAAGAACCCCCGGCATATATGGTCGATATACGCGGCACCCACCCGGTGAACAGCTCTCACCAGCCACCAACGACTATCTTACTTGCCCGATAACGCGATTTCAGTTTTCGCGCTGCACGTGGGAAGGCCGAGCTTATATATAACTGGGGGAAAAAGAACACCGGAAATTATTATGATGCGCGAACTTTCTGCGTTGAACTTTCTCTCAAAGTGCAAAGATCAGAGACAAAAGTCGGGAGTATTAATAATTGACTGAAGGAGCTGTTTATCGAGCTTTTCTTTTTTATGGGAAAATGTCTCGAGGGGGCGGAAATTTTTGTTCTCTCGTGCGGACGGCAGAGCTTTCACTCATCGCCCCTGGATTATATATTCTTCCTGGTATGCGCGGGAGGGGGATGCGATGTCTCTCTCTCTCTCTCTCTCTCTCTCATTTTTCTCTTTTGAACTTTGCAGGAGTCGAGATTTATCGCTAATCTTATGCCGCGAACTTTGCGGCTCTTAAGCTTGCTTTATTATAATGGATTCGGGCCGTATTAGGAATTTAGTCGGGGGCTCTCTTTGTACTTTTAAATGCTGATTAATTAGTCTTGATGAATTATCGTTATTTTTGCGGATTTTGTATTTTTTTTTTTTTTTTTTTTTACGTGTTTTTGTTTAATAGAGATGAGATAAATTTTATACAAAAGAATCCTTGTAAATGTACTGTTTCATTATGTATTCAAAGGTTGCTCGAATATATTATTTATACAAAACTTTTTATTTCACTTGTTTTACGTTCCACTACGATTTCATTTTTATCTGTCATATATATAGCGCGAGGAGCAAATGGGAGTTGGCATTACAGCAACGAGAAAGAGAAATGGATTCGTTATATTACTATGATTTGAGTGTGCATGTGTGCGCACACGTTTAGTATTTCTAGCAGGTAGCAAAACAGCTCATAACGTACTGCACGTATTTACTAACTTGTATACTTTTCCTAGTTACATACAATTTTCACGTCGTCGTTCCTTTTTAAAATTACACGTTTCAGGAGACTTTTCGACAAGCATCAGCTCGCGATTCTACGTTGAAAATTAGTCCGATAAGCTGTAACAATCGAAGATTATACTTGCCCAACGTAATCGAGCATATAATTTCAACTTGTTTTTTCTCAAATATATATATACAGAGCAGTCGTGCGGGGAAATATAAAAGAGCTGTGATAGGTAGAGAAACGTCCTTATGGAATCGATCGATCTCGGTAATATATTTTAATGGAGTAATTTATTATCTAGGATGCTCACCGTCCATCCGCACAACTTCAATTTACTTAATTGAACGGACCCATCGATTGGATATTAATAAATTGACGAGCTATATACGACATTCTTGTGTGTGTGTATATATACATATATATACGCGAAACCCACGAAAAGAGAGTAAGCGACCTGCTAGAAAGTTCATAGGAAAAAAAAGGCTGCCATTCACGAATCCCTAAAAAGAAGCTTGAACGCGAGGATATATCCGCGCGCACAAAAGACTACACGCCGGACACGCTCGAGATCCAACCATCACGACGTAATATATAACGCGAGGGAGTCGCTTTATCCATATACAACGACTGAGCAAGCACATGCGTGTATATCATCCCGCAGTAGATGAGCCAGTGAATTAATGTGCGAAGTAAGGTAAGTGCCGAAAGTCGTAAATTAGAGGCGCGCGGACGAGCGGCAACCCTGGCTCGAAGCGGGCCGTAAGAGATGAAATATATACGCGCTTCACCTTTTTATCCATTTCGTATAATCCTACAGACGCATCGGGAGGGGGTGACTTTCATTACCTTGTAAAAAGAGTGCATATCGTGGATATAATGGTTGTTTCTTCAAAGGAACGATGACGCGCGTGTTCTCTTTTGAGTTCGAGGAATATAATCTCTTTTGAAAATTTTCAAGTGTGCCTATACACGTCGCGAAGTGTGTGCGGCGCCGCCTTTCTTTTTTATTTTCAAAGGGGAAAAAAGGGGGAACGCAGGGGGGCTGGTTTTCATTATTTACAGCTGATGCTGCGCAATAAAGTCATGGACGTTAATTAATTTCGCATGCGCGATAGCCTTGCGAGAGCTGACCTGCTGCACCTTCGCAATCGTGACGAGAGAAAAGTGTTGAATAAATAACAAACAAAAAAAAAAGAAAAATAATTATGTATAAGAGATTAATTTAATCGATTAGTAATTACATATAAATGCTCGTCGATAAAAACATTTGTACATTTCATTTTATATTCTTGGGTATTTACGATATACCCCGATTGCAATATATATCGCAGATCAATTATTTCTATAGTTTAAGTGCCTTTTACGATAACACGAGTGCAGCACGATAACAATTGGTATTGCATTTCATTAATTATTAAAACAAAAATTAAAATTAGCTCGTTAGCGCAAGTGAATCGTAACGATTACACAACAATTTCTCGTAGTAAAATAAAAAGAAAAAGAAACGACACTGCGAACGTCTCCATTCAGAATTAAATCAGAAGCGTTTACTCGCACACACGCTGATAGAGCCCCTGAAGAACCGTTTGTATAATGCGGCGACGTCGTAACCCATAAAGTGTGCACAGGTGAAAAGTAAACGCGATCGCGTGTTCGGTCGCGCGGCTGGGGCACTTAATCACCGAAGTGCATGGCTTTACAGTGACTCGGGGGCTACACTCGATCATTACAACATCTACGTCGTGAGGGGCAACAAAGTGTGCGCGCGCGGCAGCTCTCTTAAAATTCGCGACCGCCGCTATTTGTCTCAGAGTATGTTTTACGATGTACACGAGCCAATCGCTCTTCCCCGTCAAAGGCCCCTCGATTCATCATCCGCGCGCGTAATGTGTTTTTGTTTTTCTGCTGTGTATATGTATAGAAACTGATTCCTTGGGGCTGAGACGAGTCTACGATTTCTTTTGCGTTTTGCATTTCTGCTCTGCTTTCCGGGAGTCGTTTGTTGCGGGCTCCAACGTTCAGCTCGTTAATCACCGCCTGCGACGATAAATTAAGGAAAATATGTTTCTCCAAGATGATTTAGCAATTGCAGCTCGCGTGTGCACTTGTACGTATAACGCAGTAACATATGTACAGTGATAAGAAACATAAAATGTGCTTTGCGAATAAAAAATGAAAAAAAAAAAAAGTAAAAATTATAGTCACTCAGATTTAAATGCGATGAATGTGTTAACTATCCACTGATACAGTCGATGCCTTAAACTTCCTGGTCGTACTGTGGCCTCTTGAGAATTTGGAATTATGTCCTCTAAAAAACACATTTGATAATATTTAATTCATCATAAAAAGCTATACTTAATTAACAAGGTACATAATTTATTAATTTCAAGGCGCATAAATAAGTTAAAATCATTTCTAATCATGTATAATTATTATAAAAGAAAAATAATATTTTACGATCATTAATATTAGAGTAATTATTATTAATTATTAAAAAGCATTATTGTATGCTGAACCAAAATTGTGTACCCCGAGTAATTATTAAAATTAAAAACAGAACAATATAGACAAGCGTAATGACACAATATCTTTCTAAAATATTAGATAAACATTTATTATAATTTATAAAACTTAATTATTATGAATCTATAGAACATTAGCCCTGCACAAGATGATCTTGTTTACAACATGCGAATGAAAAAGGAAATCTTTAACAGTAATCAACGTTTATAAATAAATCTCTTATTATATATACTATCATGTAAAACAAAACAACAAGAGTTATAGGCCTTGACAGAGGCAATGAATAGAAAAGGAATTTCTTCATATCCTAATGGGTCGAAAGTCCGATTTGTAGACATCTTTTCGACCTCGATCGCGAACTTTGTCATTGCTTTTGACGCGCGCCTTCCCTTTACTTTTGTGACTTTTACCGCATTCAGGACGATTCTCTTTGTCTACGTCTTCGGTCCTAAGTGCTGAGCTCGTAGCTGCCCAAACGGCGATCCCGCTATCCTCCCACGCTTTGTCTGACTTTTCCTGCCTTTCAGCATTTTCGGCCTCGTAAGTTAATTTCCGAGGCTTCAGACCCTCTCTGCGAACGAAACGGACGGCCTTTCTTGGTGCATCCGGCACTTTGGCCTCCTCGTATTGTATCGGCGGCGTCTTCGATCTTGACTATGTTAAAGAGTCATATATTTGAGGTTATAGTGCAACTTTAACCGTAAATAACAGCTTCGATAAACAATAGTTTAACAAGCTTTTACTTTTTCATTCTTATTTAAAAATCATTCCCGTCATTAACACTTTATGGAAAAATCTCGCTTACCTGAATATTGAAGACGGTATCAAATTTCCTCCACGGGTCATTGGCGAGCTGCGCCCAGCCTCCCATTTTCGAAAAAAAATAAACTTTCTCTATCCGCTCGAAAAAAACTTGTAGAATGAGGAAACACTTGAAGTAGAAGTAAGACGGAGAGCAAGTTCTGCAAAGGAAGGTTTGCTCGACGGTGCAGGAGGGAAGAGCTAAATTTTTAAAATGGATCCCCCTCCGCGCGCGACAGAATGTCAACGACTGCACGCATCCGGAAATTTGAACACGCGAAAAGCTTACAGGGAGATTCTCGAAGTGAACTTTTTACGACTACACATAACAGCTCGGGTGAGTCGCGGAGATCCTCAAGATTATATATATATATATATACATGTAAACACTTGTGTAGGGGAGAGAGTCGTTGGCAGTGAGTGCAGTTGGCGGCGTGTGCACGTGTCGTTGAGGTTAGATTTACTGCCCGAGTCAAATAGAGCCGCACACGATTACCCTGAGAGCTCCAAGTGCTTACCGATGCTGTATATATAGCAAAAAACGCCGGATCTCAGTGATTTGGCATCTGCACAATAACCTTTATTTGTAAAAAAAAAGTCACGGCGAATCTTTTACATTGGATATGTCGGTAAGATTATTTTACATTTGTAAAAACGAAGCGGGACGGAGAGAAACTTTTCGAATAATTTTTGGCGATATATGTTACACATATTCTCTCGAATAATAAAATGCACACGGGGGCGTCGCAACGAGCACATCGTATAAAGTAGGTGTCGAGTGCATGAATACGCCTTCAAAATGTGCAGCAGCCGGGACTCGAATATACACCCTTTCGAAATATATCGTCTCTCTCTCTCTCTTTCTCTCTCTCTCTCTCACTCTCTCTCTCTCTCTCTCTCGACTTTCACCTCGATTTAAGAATATATACCCTCTGCAGGAATATCACAGCAATCTGGCGCCACGCACTTCATCCCAAGATGTATAAGTATATACATTTGTATAAAGCGCGCAGGAACTTTTTTGGTTAAAGCCCGGTGCAGAAAATTTAATAAAGAACCCGGCGGAGAAGTTCGAGGCTGGAAAAAATTATGTGTGCGCAGTGTATATAACCGGTCTAAATTATCTGTACTTATACATCCACGCGACAAGAAAGTTGTGTATTACGAGTGGTTCGCGTGAGTCAGTGAGAGAGAGAGAGAGAGAGAGAGAGAGAGAGAGAGCTGCGAGCGTTAAGGTAAAGAGGTCATAACACTAATTAAATAAAAGTTGCGCTTTCCGGTGCAATTAAACGAAGCGCGAACTCTCGCTTTTACCTTTCTATATATACATGTTTATGTGTATATATATATATATATATATATACATATGATGCGTGTATAGGGTGGGTGGAGAGAGTTTGCACGCTATCGGCAAGTTTCACACGCTGCAGCGCCGCTTTTTAATGCATATAATAATACTCGTGTGTAAATTCTTCAGCAGTCATTTTTTCCTCTCTCTCTCTTTCTACCAATGCATCGAGCGTACATATATATATATAACACGCAGTTGGCTCACGAAGGCCGTTGCGCACGGCAAATTACATTTCCCGTGGATGCATAATGCGCGAGAGACTTGGACGTTGAATTTTCGTTCTCCTCATCCTCCTCCTCCCCCTTCGCTCAACTGCATACCGTACAGGTGGGATGAGTGTGAGAGAGAAAGAGAGATAAAAACGAAATGGAGCGCTCTCGAATCCTCCTAAGCGTACCGCATATAAGGGGGGCTATAGGGTAGTGCGAGCGCCCGGGACGCGAACAAAGACGAATTTTCGTTGCAAGATTCAGGGGGCTTTCAGGGAAAATTGCTCTATCCTCTACTCTACTCCTCTCTTTCTCTCTCTCTCTCTCTCTCTCTCTCTATCTGCATTTTCTCCGCTTAGCCCCGGAACGATTCTTCTGTAGCGCATGCGATTACCGTAGATCGACTGGTCTCTAGCTCTTCTATCTTTTCTCTCTCTCTCTCTCTCTCTCTCTCTCTCGCGCGCGCGCTGCTTTTACTTTCATGAAAGCTTTAGCAAGGCACTCGACGAGCCCAGCCGTTTTACGCGCGGCTCCATGGTTAATTTTCATGTAATCGAGATATTTTCTTCCGGCATTCAAACTTTTGCCGGGAGTAGTGGTGTACTTATATATTATTATAAAAATTGCCGAGCAGCAATTTTTTTCTTTATTATATAACAGAATGGGGAAAATTGCGATTGATTTCCCTTAATTCCGTTCGTTCGTATATATCTATGCCTTTTTCTCGAGAAGCCGCAGATATTCGACGAGTATTCAATATCAGCGCACGTGCACAAATAAATAATAACGATCTTTTCAAATACACAACAATAATCGTCTCCTTTCAAGATACATTCGAAGGTAAGTATACTTGTACGCATATCTCTTGTATAATAGCATTGGAAAAGATCGGTGGGTATAAGGTCAATCGATAGTCGGGCAGCTGCAGCTTTAATAAAGAGTCACCGAGACTTCTCTGCTAGACGTAAGTATATATCCCCGAGATTCTTCGCCAGCTCTCTGACATTTAAGCTCCCCTGTGCAGCTCGCAGCTCAAGTCAAGACGATCCTCTTTTCGCACCTTAGCTGTCCTCCCGACAAACGAGATCCATTTCTCCGGCGTCTTCGAAGTCCCAAGACGCACAAAGGACACACCTCCGTCGAAAAACCCGGATTCGATAAACCCTATTTATATACTCGATGCACTTTTCCGCACAGCTCGGTGCAGTGATATACACCCCACACTTTATTTATACTTGGTTAATTTCGAGCTTCGTCCGGTATATCTCGGTTTGTTTCTAATCATGGGGCAGATTAAAAGCTCCACCAGCCAGTGCACGACGCATTGTTAAGTATGCTCTGGTATACGCGCGCTCGTGCGGGCACAAAGAACCGAAAGAGAGAGAGAGAGAGAAAGAGTGGGTGCGCAAGCACTGGAGAACATACGTATATATATATGTGTGTGTGTGCGGCTGAGCTTTAGCCCGACGACGAGTAATCCGCGTATGTATATACATACACAGACGCAAACGGCAGAAATAAGCAGCTCTGGCCCAACTAAAGCTTCGGAATGGTCTTTTTCATCTTGAAATTTATGCTATGAATTTCTAGACAAGCTTGTACGTGTGTGTGTCTGTCTGTCTGTATATATATATACGTGTGTGTGTGTGTGTGTGTGTATAGCATATAGCTGAATATAAGCGCATAACCATATCGCAAGAGCACAGAAAAGGGGGGGGGGGTGAGGGAAGGAATCGACCTGCGCCACCCCCCGCGAGCAAGTGCTGCAGCGGAATTTATTGTAATTTATACACGTGGAGGGGGTGTAAATAATGCATGAAACGGCATAAGCGGAATGAAAATTTTATGATAAAATTTCAATTGATAATTTTGCTTCGTTCGCGCGCGCCGCTCTCTTTTTTCTCTCTCTCTCTCTCTCTCACTCTCTCGCGTATACTTTGTGCACGCGCTTACGGATTAAGCTACAAGCCGCGCGCGCTCGCGACTGATTTTTTCGTTTGCGTAACATCGCGGGGTTATATCAATTATTCTCTGTGTAACGAGGAAATTATGTATCTTTCTAGCCTATACATTTTTACATAACGGAGCATTGTGCGTCGCATATATAATCTACGCGCGATATTAAAATTTATACTCAGCGGCGCTTTAATTAAAAAAAAAAGTATATATATTTAATGTATAATATATGAAAAGAATGGGGCAAATTGCGGACCCGTGTGTCGAGTACCTATCCACGCATACAGCAGCCGCTATATTTAAAGCCTCGTAACTCCGATGACAAGCGTATTCCTCGAGCTCCAATTATCCCAAAACGCTTGCAAATTTTTAAGCATCTCTCTCGTGAAGCTGCGGAGGTCGAAAGTGTGCATGTTCTATAGTATGAAATGACTATTTATATAAAAAAATTTAAGCTCCTCGCGTCGCCCCCTTTTAATTTGCCTAAAAGGAATTTAATGTATATAAGCGCACACGGTACACACTCGCACGCACACAATGCACATTATACCTCATTAGAATATTCACCCATATTCACTCCATTCCAATTTTCTAAGCTCTAATGGCGGCCAAAGCTCTCAGGAAATAATACGAAACAATCTAGCCAAGCTGGAAATTCAACGAGCGACACACACACACATACACACACACACACACACACACACACACACACACAATTTCTATCGAAAATCTCTTTTCCATCAGATATCGTCAAACAAAAAGAGGCAGCGGCAGAGGCTGCGCGGGGATGGAGGCGAGAGCCATTGTCGCCGAGGACAAAGGCGGTAAATTGAAGGAAAAGACACAAGCGCACGCACGCACGCACACACACACACACACACACACGCACACACATACACACACACACACACACACACACACACACACACACACAC
>UELV01038948.1:2015-20312 GCA_900490015.1 Megastigmus stigmatizans
CTCTCTCTCTCTCTCTCTCTCTCTCTCTCTCTCTCTCTGTATGTTACAATCCACATTCTCTGAGTCCCACTTTCTTCGCAGCGCGCAGAAAAACTTACCCCGCGAGCTCTTCGACACCGCAGATATGACGAGTGCTCGTAAAATTGGTAAGGGATTTTTTTTTGAAGAAAAAAAAAACGGAGGAGGAGGAGGAACCGGTGGAACGATGCACTTTATGAATTCGGAAAACTCACTGGCCGCAGGTCCGTGGAAAACTACAGTTCATTAAGGCGGTGCTCCATGAATTCATGTTTACGAGGTACTTTTTCCCTTGGTTTCGCTGCTGCTGCTTCGCGGCTGGTGGTAACTGTGATTAATTAAAAACTGCGCCAGCCGCAGTTGTGTTCGCTATTATAACCACTGGCTGCTGGATATAACAGTTCTCTCCAAGATGAAGAACATGCATGAGATAGGCTTGAGCGACTCATTTGACTAAAATCTGGTAGTTTTAGCTGAAAACAGAGTAACAACTTTCGACGATATCTTATATAGCGTTACATAATAACATTCAACATGAACTATACTCACGAATTTACAATGCCTCTGCGCGGAAGCCTCGACTCGTAACAATAAATATCGGGAGCCGGACGTTATATTCGAGCTGAAACGTGTTTCTGAATATCTTTGTACGCCGAGAAATTCTGGATGTATACAACATGTGAATAAATCTTAATAGTAGTGTTATATGCTTTACTCCGATTCCGCTCACGTGTAAGTATATCAGAGCTCAAAGACGAGCAGCGACGCTGAAAATTTCGTAGGATAGCCGGACGCTGTGTATGACACGGGAGTTCCACGGGCCTGTTGCTAAATTCCCCCGTGAATTCTTCCAGTGCCATTGACAGAATCCAAGCTAAGGTTCGTTCTTCGACTGCTAAATATTCTTCTCTCCATAACTGTATATGAGTCCCGACATTTCATTCTGGTGGCCGTATACGTTAGAAAAGCGTGTGAAAGACAAGTATTTAATCGTCGCACGTGTATAATTTCCAAATTTACCTGTCTTCCACATCGTGCTAACCTCGAACGCACACGAGCACTGAGTTTTCGGGGCCAATTATTTCAATTATTCCATCAAATGCGAGAACTCGTTTTCCTTTCTTTTTTTTTTTTTTTTCAAGCTCATCTCGCGCTAACGGTGCAGGTTTTCTCTCGAGGAAATAATTAAAATAATTGCCCTCAAATGCTGGCAATGTCAAAGATAATAATAACCCGAGCTTGAAATTAAAAAAGAAAATGGCGCGCGCGCGCGCGTGTGTGTGTGTGTACATAAAAGTCCATCGACTGCGCAGGTCACACGATAACCCCCTTGACGCTCGTATACCTTAAGGCACTTCTCATACATTCACACATTCATTAAAACGAGCGTCGAGCGAATGAAGCTGTCTCGCAGCTCTTCTTTCCCTCGCCATACTTACTCCACCTTATCCTTATCCGACCATCTCTAGATAAAGGATAAGGACGGTCCCCCCAAACTCTCTCTCTCCCCTTTAAGTAAACCAGAACACCACGAGATAAAAGTAAAAGTCCGAGATAACTGGAGTCATGTGGATCTACAAAAAATCACAGCTCCACGCACGAAATGAAGAATTGCAACGAGGCACGTGTTGCATGAGAAAGAGCTTAGAGAGAAGGAAAAAGAAGAAGCGAGGCAGCAGCAGCAGCTAGCCGTTGCAGTTGATGGACGAAGTGGAAATTTCTCATAGGCGGTTCACCGCGTGCAGCAGTAGTGTGTAGACACGCCAGTCACTGAGGAATGTGGTGTGCGTCTCTCTCTCTCTCTCTCGCTCTCTCTCTCTCTCTCTCTCGCTCGTTCTTTTCCCTCTTTCTGTTTCGTCGCGACTGATTGAGGGGTTGAGGGAAAAAGATGAGCGAACGAGAGGCAAGAAGTAAAAGAAGAAGAGGAAAAATGACGGAAAAAAGGTGGACGAGGGGGAACAGAAAGAGTATTATTGGTTGAAGCAGTGAATGGGACAGAGAAAGAAATGAGAAATGAGAGAGAGAGAGAGAGAGAGAGAGAGAGAGAGAGAGAGAGAGAGGGTGAGAGGAAGAGGGAGACGGTCTTACGAGTTTTATGAGAAATTTCTCTCTTTCTCTGACTTTTTCATTTTCGATTATCTTTGGCTGTCTATACTAAAAGTGAATATGCATATATGCCTAATTTGATTTCTTAAATTCGAAAAAAAAAACTTGGTATATAAACAGTACCGAAACTTATAACTATTCAATATTTGAATCCTCACATGAACACAAAAAGTTTCAATTTTAATTAAGCTTCAAATTCGATAAGCTGCAAATGCATATGTATAGCACTAGAAATGCATGATGCAAAAGTGACATTCATTCATATACAATTATAAAACAAATGCATTTGATATTACAAATTTCGTATCCATTAAACAATATTCAAAACAAATTGCACCATCGAACGAAATGAAAAAATTCATCTGAACGAAGCACACGAGAAACATTTCCTCGATATTTCTTCCTTTGTCAAATAAGCGAGAACGATACAAAACTTATTGGGTCTGCAGCAGCGCAGCGCGCGAATATCGTGAAGTCATATTTTATCGCGTCGCAGTTGTGTGCGGCGTCATGCCTTAGTGATTTCAAATAGCTGTTAAGAGCCGAGAGCATGAAAATCGCGCGCGAGACAAGTACTGCAGGCAAAAAGGAAAAGTCCGCTAAATCTGTAGCGAATTCCATAAAAATAGCGGAGGAAGAGAGCTGAAAAAAAAGCTCCCGGCAAAAGTTTTAACGCCGAAGATCAAAGATCAGAAGCGAGGAAGCACAGAGAGGGAGAGAGGGGAGAGAGAGAGAGAGAGAGAGAGAGAGAAAGAGGGAGAGAAAAAGGGTTACACGAGAGGAGGTAAGTCGCGATGAAGAAATAGTCCTGGCTTTCTTTTCCGTCCGCTTCGTTCGCGGTTTCTCCACGTCTCTCTCTCTATCTCTCTCTGTTGGTTCCAGATCGATGACTCTTCCCGGAAGCGCCAGACTCCCATTTCTGCGCTACGATTCGTTCCCCAGTGCATCTCCACGCCCGTCCACTGATTTTCTACATCCTGTCGCCTTCTGACCACCTCCGCTATCCGTTTTTCTACTCTATCGATTTTCTTTTGTTTTTTTTTGTCTTTCTCGATCGCGTCTGTATATACCTATAACATGCATCGATATTTTCTTGACTCTCGGTCGCCCGTGTGCAGACGGATTTTTCGACAGGCTGCAACCCTTTTCTTCTGTCGCTTGCCCGAAACCTGGGACGAGAGTTGGTCCGGCAAACTAATTTACTTTTTGTCGAAAGCTCGACACTGACTTTTCAATCTATTGAATTTGTTAAATATTTCTTCTTTTTTTTTCAATTCTCACGAAAATGGACTCCTTGATGATAAAATTGCTAAAATACTGATAATTCTTTCAAGCAAGATTATAATTTCGTGAAAGTTATTCGCTAAAATATTTATTTTTTTATAACGTATGTATACATCCACTATTTTTATATATTTCACTCGACAGTTAATGCTCTTAACGCTTTCATAAACTGCTGTATTTATTATATTTATTTTTTACTCTATCATCCCCCACGTCAACCTCTGAAATAAAACCGTTACGTAAATCCGTATAAACATTTTAAATATAAACAAACAAGTATTGCGTAAAAGATTTACAGGAGCGATAATTCGTGCAATTATAATAGAAAAAAAATAAGGTCGGTCGATAATGCTCTTTTATATTCGATCGGCGAACCTCGCGCGCCGATGCAGAAATAGAAAAGGTGGTAGCGCACTAAGCTAAAAATAATCCGCGAGATTGGAATACAAGGGGATGAAGGGGAGAGGAAGAGTAGGGGGGGGGGCAGGAGAGAAGGATGATGAGATCGCAGAAAACCTGTTTAAAGAGTTACGAGGTCGACGCGCCGACGCCGACGTAGCTTCGGACTTTAAAAGCGCTTCTCCACTTTTCGACCTTCGCGGCTCTCGAGGCCCACGCGACTCTTTTACCTATACATATTCATACACGAGACACCTACATCCATAGTGGAACCGCTTATAGCGAGCCAATTCAAAAGCCGAAGTTCTCCGCTCGATCTCGTCTCTCTCTCTCTCTTTTTCTTTTTCTAACGCACGCGGCCTTAAGTTCCAGTTTTGAATATTCTACTGCGTTTGTTTTGTGCGCTTAGTACGATTTATTTATCTGCGACTGACCATAAATTATTGTGATCTCTTATTTCGTTGGCTCTTTAAAAATATCATCAATTTTACATATAAGTATCATGTGAATAACCTATTACTTAAACATTCAAAATTCTTGTGTTGCTTGGAAAGTGATTTGAAAGCAAATTACTTGAGCAATTACAAATTTATTAATTCCTAACGTAGTAACCTTTAATATTTTTATATATTTCTCCTAGCCGCCCCTGGCAGTGGCCTAAACCTGGAAGTTCAAGCAGTAGATGTCAGCTCGGCCGCTTAGAGACTAGCTTCAGCCATCATTTTGGCCTATGACGCACATGCCCCTGTGCGAGCTATCACGCTTTCGTCTAAGCATAAGCCTTGGATCACGCCAGCCATCCGGTCCCGCATGAGGCAACGAGATAAATCATACAGATCCGCCTGTACTTCTCGCCTGAACAATGATTTCGCTACCTATAAGTCTCTTCGTAATCAAGTCTCAAATCCACTCGACAAAAAATCGATACTTTGCGGACAGACTGGAAGTAGCACCTGATGCGAGTGCATAGTGGTATGAGTTCCGTCGAATGCGTCTCTCGAAGCCAAGCCTCCCATCTGCCTTCTCGTATTTCACCGCGGTGATGAGCTGAATCTTCATTTTGCATCAGTAAACCGCAGTTCGCCCCAGCTTACTGACCTTGATTGTGAACTCGCGCTTGCTAGTCCCTCCCGGGTCCCAGCGGGCTGCCGTTGCTTGTCTGATTTTTCAAAGGCTTTTGATACCACCCCGTACGCTCTTCTCTTGTCGAAACTCTGCGCGTTCGATGTCTCGGATCGAGTGCTGCGATGGTTCTTCAACTACTTAGCGTATCGCTTGCAGGCCGTTATAGATGAGGACGACAGGATCTCGGACTGGATCAGTCTCACTTCTGGAATCCCGCAGGGCAGCGTGCTTGGCCCCCTTCTCTTTGCCTTATTCATTGATGACCTTCCTAGGCAGGTCATTCGCCTAGCACGCTACATGATCTTTGCGGACGACACTCAATTGTATCACCACTTTTATCCGCGGTAATTCAGCAAGAGCATCGCCGAGCTGAGTCGTGACGTGCAGGCCCTGGCCGATTGGGCTCGCGCAAACCGCCTATCTCTGAATTTGGCCAAAGCCAATGTCATCATTCCAGGCAGCCAAGCTTATGTTTCATCCATTGACCTCGAGACCGCTCCTCGTATAACTACCGATACCGCTCACCTCCCGTATCAGCACGAGGTGCGAAAGCTTGGAGCACAACTCACGTGCACACTAAATTGGAGCTCGCATGTCAGGCTTGTGCTGATCCACGCTATTCATGCTTAGTTTCCACAAGCACTCTCTTTCGCTATAGCTACGAAGGAACTTGGTTGAGCACCTAGTCATCCCGTGGTGTATCGCGATCTGGATGGCAAGCGCACTCTGTCGGTGCAGCGTGCACAGACCGCGTGTGTACGCTTTATCTACGGGTGCATTCCTATTCGAGCCCATGTTACCCCATTCGATCTCGCTCTTGGCCGACTTTCTGCCGAGAGCCGTCGCGACTATTTCCTGGGATCGCTGGTTTTCACGGTCTTGAGTACTGGACGCCCCAAGTTAACACCCCAAAGACCTGCGTTATTCTGCTAGACAGTCTCCACATGAACTCCTCTATTCTGCCCCTCGTACGGAGGTCTGAAGGCAATATTTTGTATCCAGGCCACTATCCTTCTTTACGACTTGTCGATAACCAAGTTTGACCCTAGATATGCAGGCGTACTGAAGCACTCCCTGAAGGAACGGTTATACGCGCGTCATGTGCAGGCGATGGGCTAGACACGTTCTAATGGAGGGTATTTCGGGTCTCGATTCTTGGCCATATCCGCTGGTCCATTAGACGTGTTGATTTTTTCGTTTTTCGTTTTTTTTTCTTTTTCGTAGTTTGTCTTTCCTCGTTTTTTTCGTAAGTTGTAGTAATATTAGTATATATAATCATATTGTGTACACTACATTGTATTATATTCTCAGCGTATTTAACATAAAAGTCAATCTGTACATCAACTCTCCGCCATGCTCACCAAATTTTCTGCTTTAATAATTTATCTATGAATATAGTTAATAAATTTTCAAATGTAATGAATCATTAACTGCAGACAGGGTTGTACCCCAACGGCGCAATAAAGGTCAAGTCGAGTCAACTCTTTCGATGCAGAAATCGGTACTTCGCCACGGCCTCACTCCTTGTAATCGATTATTCCGGAATTGAGGGAGCGCGAGAGAACGAGCCCGACCGCTCGAATCGCTTAAGCGTGGGAAGCGGACGGTGGTGGAAGAAGAAGAAGAAGCGGACAAGGGGGAGGGGGGCAGAAAGGCCTGCGAGGCAGCAGTGATTTTTCGAATGATCGAAAGAAGAGCGCATGAACGCGCGCGAGGCGCTTCTCGAGAGAGCGAGCTGAGGCGCGCAATAAGAAACGGGTCTATTAAAGATAGAGACGGACATAGTGGAAGAGAGAAAGAGAGAGAGAGAGAGACGGGGAGATATCGTGAAAAAGAGAGAAACAGGCTGGATATCGAGAGACTCGGTGTTTCGAGAAAACAAAGGAAACGGTTACTCTCCGTGGTTTCGTTTATAAACTTGTTTAATTTGTTCAATGTCTTTTTTTCGTTTAGGGAGGTAGGAGCTGAAAAAAGAGCTGGTGAGATCAATTTCCGTTATAGTTAAAGCATTGATTTGGAATGGAACAGTTTTTCACTGTGAGTCGAAAGAGATTACATAAACTGACGTGACTTTTAGCTTTTGATTTTTGTATTGGGAGAACCGAGTGCCGAATGCTGTTCGATTTCATTCACACGGCTTTTTTACCAACTCAATGAAATGTTGCGCGTTCTCTCAGAATCCCCTATTGTCCGAATGTATAACAATATAAAGTTACCTTGAAGTTGGATGTTTCATTAAACGCTTTTAACTGCAGGATAAAGCATTTTTTTTTGATAATAATCGAAATTCCAATGTATATTTATTTCAATAATCATTTTAATTCCAAAACAAGCTAAAGCCATTTGAATTTTTTGAACATATAGATTGGCCAAAAAATAAAAGCCTTATTTAGCGCAAAAGACTTTGGGATATAATTAGCGATATCAATATGTGATTTTTCAGGCGCTCAAACAAGAAACGCTTGAAGGAAAATTGCACCATTGTCTGTGTGTACAAACTTTAATAATAGTATATTAGACCTGAAATTTCCTCACTAATGAATTATATACAAATTAACATTATCATATTAATTTCTATCTTGATGAAGTTTGATACTATATAGACTACTAATCACAGTCATGATATAGTGATCCGCTTAATAACATTGCAAACTCCACATATCGATGCGATATTTTCAACATAACCATTTTCTCAACAAAATACTCTTTATTAAATCTACAAAAATGTTATATGTATATATACATGAGCTACAGCAGCAACAAGCAACTAGCCATTGGCAGAAATTTAATATGCCCAGCTCGCAGAGGGAGAGAGAGAGAGCAGATAACAATTGTCGAAAAGAAGTCGCTCAACAAAAAGAACGGCTTGCACGTTTTATATCCAACTCGCTATATACAAAGCCCTTCTCGAACAGTATACGCCACAGAAAAAAGTCTCGTATGATCTTGATCCTGCAGTTGAAACGATTGCAGACCGCGGTACTCTGGTACACGGGATCTCGTTGCGGTTCCCGCGGGTTCCTCAGTTCTCTCGCGCAAACAACAACGCGACATATAAACAAAGAAATTCCCCTCCCTCTTCATCCTGGAAAATTATCCCAAAGTCAACGTGTACACTCGCGAGATGACGAGAGAACGGATGAAGAAAAAAATCTGCAATTTCGCACGCCGACATTACGTGCATACACACGCATAGGCACAGGCACACACTATAGGACTGGAGAGATCGTTTTGGCGCGCTGTGCGAACCGACAATCGCCCCCTGATTACCTGCAGCATGGTGCATTGGGTGACTAGGCCGCGCTGAAAGATGACGGGAATCGATCAACGAGAAAATCGAGTGACAACGTGAGAAATGACCCACCGCGCGATATTCCTTTTATTCCTTATATGTATATACGCTGCGGGCCTGGAAGCTGTGATGCACTGCACTGCTGCTGCTGTTTTTTTTTTGTTTTTTTTTTTTCAATATTCTGAGAAATCACAGGCGCGCGCACGTGAAAAAAGCACCTCGATAGGAGGACGCAGCAGCAGTGCAGCATGTATTACTGTACAGCATGAGCGGCCGCAGCGGTATGTCGAAGGCGCGATTTCACGGGTTATATGACGCAACTGCACCAGGCCGATCGACGCTTTCTTTTCTCGCTCCTCTCTCCGCCTAATGGCGAGCTGCGCGAGCTGCCCCCGTATGTATATATACATATAAGAAAGGATTGGGAGGCGAGAGAGAGAGAGCGTGTAAGGCGGCTTATTGCTTTTGGAGCGAGCTTCGATGTACGAGGTGCGGTTTACAATGGCTTATCCGAGCTGATCGAGGCCCTGCATGTGTAGTGCAATGTAATGACGACGATGATGATGTATATATACTGGGAAAAGCTATCGGCGCAAAGATGATTGGACGCATTTTTATATATGTACCACCGCTTAATGAATGTCCCTCGATATATTGCGGATGTGTTAATAAGTCTTAAATCACTACTTTACACTGGCCGAGCTATACAAGGGAAATGCAGGCTTTCATGTAACTATGAAGATGTAAATTGTTGACGCTCTTTTGTCTATCGACTGTTTATTATTACACGATAACGCGTAGTAAGTATAATAATAATCTTCGAACATTTACTCAGCAGACGTTTATCGCTGAAAATTTAATCATACATTTAGAAATGTGATGGTAAATCTTTATAAGTACCTCACAAATTCAATACTACTCGGAAATTTCACTCCAAATAACCTGTCCATCAATTTGAAACCGTTACAAACAGAAATCCGCACAACTAACGAAAATAACAAGCTGTAGCCCCAATTACCAAAAAAAAAACAAAAACTAAAAAAAAAAACAAAAAAATAGAACGATAGATCCCCAGGAGTCTTGCGCAAATCAGAACGAAAGAAAAGGCGCAATAGTGCAGAGAGAGCTGCAGCTCATAACAGAAGAGAAAGAGAAGGAGAAGAAGATATAGGGAAAAACAATAAAATACCGAAGTGCAATACCTCCTACATACACTCCTTCTCTCTCTCTCTCTCTCTCTCTCTCTCTCTCTCTCTCTCTCTCTCTCTCTCTCCTCTTTTCACGGAAGATATCCGATAGCGTGGCCGAGGAGCGCGGGAGGCTCTCGAGAGTCCGCGTGACTTTCGAAATCTTCCCGAGGCACACGATGTGAAATTATTGCTGCTGGAATCGTGAGAATCGAAGCCTCGTGGAGGAGGGAGAGAAGAGCCGCTACTGCTGTTGCTCTTACTGCCAAGAAAAACCGCGCGACTTTGGACGCGGGAGTGAATCGAGACGCGGACTCTGGAGTTTAAGGGAGTGAAGGACTGGCGAGAAAACAATTTGATCGATGAGCGATTTATTGTTGATTTGCACTTGTATTATATATGGAACTGTCATATGCCAAGTGACGAAGGTTTTACTGGGGCTAGGATAATACAGTAGAGGAGAAGGTCGAGTAATCGAATGATTATTAATATCGATCCTTACCTGTCGGATAATAATTGTCAGGCCATTAAGAGTAAATTGTCACAAATCTAACTGGTGATAATTGAGCTTAATAAGGAAATTGACGGTAAGTATTATTTACGTTAATTCGCTGTAAAGATTTATAATTTAATTGTAAAAATGACCTTTTAAAGGAAACGTTCCAGTAAACCATTAATAGTCTTTAGGACTTGTGTTTAGCACAATTACACTTTAGCTACTTAACGTTGAAAAAAATATTTGAGTCTTACTGTTTTCTTTTCACCATTAATGTCAATATTTAAAAAGTGTAATACATAGTAAGGTTGTTCGAGTGTTAGGTATTAAACATGTCAGGACATTTCCCTTATACAAACCAAAATGTAACGATTTATAAGTCAAGAATTTTATGGTCTTATAATATTTCAGCAAATGACAGACCAGAAATAGAAGTGCATCAATTATTATACATCTATTCTTATAATAGAACTCGTTTAAAGTATACCTCGTGATTTAAACAGTATTCCTAATGTGTAGATATTTTAAGCAGACGCAGAACGTTAAAAATGTCTTTATTCCCACTATGAGCGTAATCATAAATATGCGTATGGAACGTCGATTTCACAAGGAACGATCATTTTTATTTCAGAAATGGTTCCGAATCGTACCGCACGAAAAATTCCCGAAATTGCGCATTATTGAAGTAGGAAAATGATCGTATTGTGACGCAACACAGCCGAGTAGAAGAAAAAAATGTTTAAAGAAGCGATCGCGTGAAGAAAAAGATATACACACCAGATATGGGAATTTTGTTTTCATTCTGTGGGAACCTTGAGTCTTACAATAGTAAGGTTGAGATAAGAAGCGAAAACCTAACGGAGTCGGAGAAAAAAAATCCAAGTCACGATAATAAATTTCTGCAGAAACCGTGATTTCAAAGACGCGTTTCTCTCTCTCTCTCTCTCTCTCGTTGCAATAGTCCAATAGTGTGCATTTAAGTAGCGCAAGAGCATTATACGTACATTATGTAATAAAAAATATTTTCAGATACGAACAAGGTGCTAATAATAGATCTACCTAAATAAATTATCGCATCATAAAAGTTTACGAGGCCTGCCTATAGCCAACGAAACTAAGTATTTGCAATTTATCTGCGAAATGTAAATTATATTTGAAATAAACGTCGAAGAAAGACATTCTTTTAGAATTTATTTATCTTATCTCCGCGCAACGTGTAATTGCCGTTCTCCCAACTTATTTTCTGATAGTATAATTTAAAGAAAAATAAAACTGAAAAGATTAAATCTATTCACCCAACCTATTAGTAGAACTAAATAAAAACAGTCGTTCCAGCATCATCTTGTTAAAAAAAAAGAGGAGAGGGCCCTAGTCAGAGATTATCAAGTTTCCCTAATCGTTCTATTCGCGCACAAAAGGGGAATATACATATCCACGCGTCCGGGGCAAGAAAGAAGGTGCATGCACAGTCGGCGCCTCGCAAACAATGCCATCCTTAATCTCGCGAAAATCGCTGCGCACATCCTTCAAGTGCCCAGCGCGCGTCTCGCCAGTCTATCTCGCCGCATATATATACACGCACACGACGCGCCGCATCGCAAACAATAAATTTTAATAGAAGCAAGCAAGCAAGAGAGAGAGAGAGAGAGAGAGAGAGAGAGCCATAGGCTCCAAGCGCAATTTCCTCTCCGCTGTATAAGCGAAACCCCAAGACTCTACACACATACACACACACACACACACAGAGAGAGAAAGACGAGCGCTTAACATTTTCCCGCGCGCGACGCGCGTCGTTTCCTCCTCCGCGCACCAAACCACAATTGCATTTCTATGGGGCGTCCGATCCTCTCTCTCTCTCTCTCTCTCTCTCTATATATATAGACGAGGTAAAAACCACTCTCTCGTAACGAGTCGTTAAACCTCCCGGCGTGGAACGATTCTCATGGAATCGCGTGCTCCTCGTATACACACACACACACACACACACACACACACCGTGTACAGCCAACCCCCGCGGCATTTCTCTCGCGGCTCTTTCCGCTCTCGCTTGCTTCTGTCCTCCTCGCTGTCTCTCTCCCTCTCTCTCTCTCTCTCTCTCTCTTTCTCTCTCTTTCTCGCTACCCCCGTTGATGACTTAATGCTAAATGAAATACACCGAGCAAACGTTAAACGCCACGTGCAGTTGGACGCGAGTTCCGATGTGAACCTTGCCAAGAAAGGTAGAGAAAAAGTGTCGAGTGGGTGGTTTGCGTTCGGCGGGACTCGCTGTATAATAGGGAACCTTCAAGAGTCTTCGCGGAGGCGCTCGATCTCTTCTACCGTGTGATTTCTTCGAGCAGACTCGATTTGTGCTTTTGGTTGGCGAAGAGGAAACTTTTGCCGAGCTAATAAATAGCTCGATTTATGCTGCCGAACAGTGTAAATTTTTATCTCCATTCTTATCTCGAGTTTCGCCTTACTGTATATTTATATTATAGAAAGGCTTAAATGTCGATAAGCCTATCGAGCGTAAATTAGCAAAACTAAAACCTTGGTATAACATTGGAAATTGTATATTCGAAATCTAATTCTCCCAAGATCTTTAGAAATCAGTCGAATGATACAAACGACTGATCGATATACCTACAAACATTTTGCGTGTTACTTTAGGCACCATTTAACAACGAATTAATGAGCACTCGTATAAAAGTATAATACGAAAAATCGGAAAATTGTACGGTAGTTGTTTTTTTTTTCCTTAAGACCTTGCTAATTCATTTGGAATTCTAAATTGCCCAATAAATAATTCAATTTCAACTATTTATACGTATACTTCATACCGATTATACACACAGCCAATGAACCACTAAACAAACTACATCGATCGAATCGATTAAATCAGTGTGAGTAGGAGGCCTCCGAACAAAAGGATAATTCGGTGTATAGGCAATGGAATCTTTATATCAACTTAAACGATGTCGATCTAACGCATGCATAAACATTCATCATTGTTGGTACGCGAGACTCTCTATCCCTCAGTATCGCTGCTATGTACAACAACGTTTTTCTCCGAGCTCGCAATCGCGTTTAGCTTTCGGCGGAGCACGAAACACCGATCTACATAGGAGCTGCTGCCGAGCGTTCGACCGCAGCGAGCGGAAAGGCGGCCCACAAGGGAACAAAAAAATCCACCGCTGGTGGAAAAAAGTCTCTCACTTCCCGTGCGACACGGTATAACGGAGGAATTTCTCGGTCCAAAAGCCGCAGACTCCGATTTGTTTTTTCATTTTCGTTTTTATTTTCTTTTCCTTTATACATTGCGCGATCGGTAGGTTTTCGCAAGATCACGCGCGCTGCCTTGGCGCGTGGTTCCCATCGAAACGAGGCCTTTCAAAAAAAAATCGGTATAGCTTATTTGTTACCGCGATAGCATATATATCGATTCGGATATATGTATACATTGATTCAAAATTGCTGACGCTCATTATGTCCGAGTCTTTGTACTACACACACACACACACTCGTTGTCAGCTGTATACGTCAGAATGATTAACTGTCGCTAATAAATGTCATTTCGCGCGGGCAGGCGCGTGAGCTGTGTCAAGAGTAGGATTTTTAAATGAAGAGACGCGCATAAATCGCCGGCTCTCTTGGCCATTGCGCAACGCGGGTATTATATTTTATATTTACTCCGAATAAAAGGACGTATTATTGAGGAAAGGTTGATCCGCCGCTCAACTAATCATCAGCTGATATATAATTAATTTAACGATCGTTCAACTCGACGCGGCCACAATAATAAAGACTCTACGAGGCTGCAGGTCAGGTGTTTCTTACCGATAAAATAAACTTTCAATAATTCTCGGTAAAGTCAAGCATAAGCGCGCGACTATCCTTAAACAATAATCGCAATTGAATAGCCTAGACGAAGCTCGCGCGCCATTGTGTCGACAATCGAGTGCGCTAAATTATTTACCTGCATGCTCACGTACGTATAGGTATTCCATTCGGTCGCAGCTAATCGTAAAAACAAATGACACGCGTCACGCGCTAATTTTCGGCTCGTTAATGTTACCATTGAATTTTTCCCGCACCAATAATACATAGTTAGTGTCTACACACACACACACACACACACATGTTAAGCAATAAATTACGTCTCGCATGAACAATTAAATTTTACCACTCCTTGAGAGCGGCAAAAACATTCACTCGCTTATTAGCCTCTAATATTTAACGATTTATCAATTAAAAAGTCGGAAAGAATTTTAGCTCTCGGACAGGCAACGGCAGCGGCAATAGCAGCGGCTTTGCCTCGCGCAGTCGGCTAGAAAAATACTCGCGTAATGACAGAGAGCAAAACATCGCGAAAAACCTGCTCTAGCCTCTCTTGCTCCCTCTCTCTCTCTCCTCTCCTCTATACTTAAAGCACCGAGTCCAAGAGCAAGACAGAGGGGGGAGAGAGAGAGAGAGAATTCCTCGGAAGCACGCACGCAGCTTACGAGCCTCTACACACACAGACACGCACACACACACACTCAGTCAGAGCATTCGTACCTTCAAATAATACCTGCACGCTGAAAGTTTTCAGTGGCTTCTCGCTCCGCTGCTGCAGTTTCCTCTCGTTCGCATGTCTTATCAGCCGTGGCTCCGCTGTAGCAGCGACAGCAGCAGCTCCCTCTCAATGGCTCTCGAGCTGGTGGCGATAAAGATAAATCAATGAACCTGCAACCGGCGCCTTGTCGCAGACAATCTGTCGTCGAGCTGACTTCTCGTGCTTGCTTGCTTGCTTGCTTCTTCTTCTTCTTTTTCTGCTTCGTTGCTGCTGTTGCTGCTGTTGGTACGTCGAAAGAGAGCAAGAGAGAGAGAGAGAGAGAGGAGAGGGACGCGCGGGAGTGAGGAGAGAGAAAAAGATGTGGTGGCGCGCGCGTGTGTGTATATGTGCGCCCCGACGAGACAAAAGGTGAGCCGACGAATGCGCGCTTATGCAATCGGTACGCGCCGCTGATTCTCCAATTGATCGCGCCTCCGACACGTGTCCGGTTCTTTTTTCTTTTTCTTTTTTTTTTTTGTTCTTATGAAGTGGATAGAACGCGCTTGGTAGGATTCCTCGCGTGAATGAAAAATTTGGATTTTGCTTGGAAGTTCGTTTTTATACGGTCGAGGCGGAAAATTTTTCTCATTCTTACAGACGACTCGAAATGGACCATAATAATAGTGCACGATTAATTAGTGACTATAATAAATAGTGCAGAAACACATTACAAAGCGGAGTGTACAGCGCATGTTTTCGGCGAGCAAACACCGTTCGACTAATTCAAGTTCACCCGAAGAATTTTTCATAGAGCCAACACGAGCCTGTATAGCGAAACAGCTGTAAAGTTGGTCGTAAAAATAATGATACTTTTTGAGAAGGCCAAAAGCCGCGTGTACGAGCTTTTTCCTCGGGAATTACAGAGAAAGAGTACAAGGTAGATAAGGTAGTCCGGTCGAAGGCTCGTGCACTCAAAATGGATTTCTCTCTAATTACCTCGGCAAAGTACCTCCAAACGAGCTCGAATCCTCTCACAAAACGAACAGTTGGATGCTCGGTAAAAGTCGTAAATTTTCACTCGGTAGGATAGTAAGTATAACAGAGGGAGGATCGACTCGAAAAATCAAGAGTGCCATTTCCGGCAGTCGGGCGAGGAGCCGCAGCCACGGAGAACCGGGACTGCAATGTAGAGAAAGAGAGAGCAAAAGGAGGCGTATTAGAGGGTGGCGGTATAGCGCGGTGGTAACGGGGCGCGTGTTTTGAAATACAAATCCGCCGATTTGGACAAATCGAGTGCACCGCGCGCGAGGTTCTCGCGTGGTACAGGCGGCCGCTCTTTCTGACGTAACACGGATCGTTTCTCTGTATGTGTATGAGTGTGAGTGTGAGTATGTGTGTGTGTGTGTGTGTGTGTGTGTGTGTGTGTGTGTGGGAGGGACGCGCACAAAAAGAATGAAAGAGGTGAGCAATAGCCGAGGATATAATAAATGATGAAGAGAAGGTGATACAGGTTGAGGATGATCGGTGTTTTGTGTATAAGCTGCGGCGAGGACTTGTGCGTGCGAGAGGATAGTGCAGGTATTATGAGAAAGGTATAAGAGAGAAGTGTCGCGCGCACCGGTGCTCTCCTAAGTGCAGATGTTTAGATCTCGAGACGACCGCTTGCTCGGACTGACGTGAGTGAACTAAAGTACGAGCTGGCAGGTAACGCCAGGTAAACTTGCCTCGTAGCCGCCGCAACCGCCGCCGCCGCTGTTGCCGCCATCGCCGCACCGCCGCACCGCCGCACCGCCACCAGCAACCTGTGCCCGCCGCCGTGCTGCTGCTGCTGCAGGAGAGAGAGCAAGAGAAGGAAGGTGGCCGGCAGCAGCGCCAGCCGGCCGTGAGCAAAGAGAGAGAGAGAGGGACAGAACCGTGGCCGCCGCTTACCTGCCAAGGGAGAGACGAAGAGGGAGGAGGTGCAGAACTGCCGCTGCCTCTGCCGCTGCCGTGAGAAGGAGAGAGAGAGAGAGAGAAGGAGCAGGAAGAGAGGGAGGCAGAGAAAGAGAGAGGGAATAATAAGGATGATAAAGATGAGAAGAGAGAGGCGCGGCGGCGGCGGCGGCGGTGGCCCAGGATACGGTAAAAAATATGAGCAAGAGAGAGAGAGACGGAGAAGGCAGAAGATAGGTACGAGGTGGGAGGGGAGAAAAGTATATACAGGTAGGGGAAAAAGAGAGACAAAGAGAGACAAAGAGAGAGAGAGAGAGAGAGAGAGGAGAGCGAACTGATGCCTGCAAGCGGCCAGAGAGACTCTCTCTCTCTCTCTCTCTCTCTCTCTCTCTCATTGCCGCAGTGTGCCTGTGCCGGGTGTGTGATTCAGCTCTCGGAATGAGCGAATAGGCCACGGCGGAGCAGCGGCACTAGCGGCATAGCAAAAGTTACACTGCCATGCCACGATCTCTGCTCTGCACTCTCTCCTATTTACTCAGCTCCTACATGCACGGGGTGCTACTCGCGATATGAAAACGATCTACACATTCTATTCTGTTTGCCGGGCGCGCGCGCGCCTCTTTGTGCGCGCCATACTCCTCCCCGAGAACAGTTTTTCTCTCCTCGCAAGACCGTGAAAATTCGGCATTGAGCGATTTCCATTCTACCAGCGGTGTGAATCTTATGTTTTTGTTCCATTTTGGTCTTCCGCCCGAGAGTTTTCTAAAAACGAGAGTCTATACCTGTTAGTTTTCGACAGAAAAAAAGAATGAGAGATAGCCGAGCTCGTACGTGACTTGACGCGCGTTTATGCGGCGTGGGATATACTGGCGTCATTCTGTTATTACATACTGTTATTTTAAATTGTTCTTTTCATGTTTATGTAAGTGTGATAGATCATTACGCGCGCCGCCTTTGCTTCGCGCTATTTATTTGCTAGTTTTATAAGCTATTTAGACGATTGGGTGTCGCGACTGTTTTGTGCACCCTGATATTTTTTTATGGATATATATTAGTGGAAAATTCAATTTTCAATTTTCATATTACCTGCAACAACGTACGTACCCGAAAACAATTATTCTTCAAATTTTAGGAAAATCGGTATTTCAAACTGCATGTTCTCTCCTTATTGATAATGAGACCCTACTCTTAGGGATAGCAAATCTTTTATTTCGTATTATTTAATATTTTTTATTAAATAAATTCTTTTTATAAAAATATATTATATACTGCTTTGAAAAACCTATTTGATTTCTTAGCAAAAATAATCTTTTTTTTATGTACATTTCATCCAACTGTGAAAATTGCCGAGCTTGTAGCACATCTTGCTTTTTCTAAAAGTATTTTTAAAAAGATTTTTTCCATCATGCAGCCTCTTGCAGCTAGTATAAATTCGAAATATGCAATTTTAATAACGTAACCATATCTAAAAAGATATTAAAATTATGGTTTAAAAACGTCATACAATAGTTCATTTTTAAGAATATTAAAAATTAAATTATTTGTTTATTTGCAAAATACATCTTATGAAGTATCAAAATCCATCTCGGATACTAAAGGCATTTCTAAAAATAAACAAAATGCAAAAGTATATTAAGTATGAAACACGGGATAAAACGTGAGAATGATGGTAAAGATATATACATATATTTATTTTAAATTTTGGCCAAAGGTCTCTTAATAATTTGGCAGTTACTCTAGTCTGCAATATAATCACCGGATACAGAACTTGTCAACAACCACCTTATATCCATCTACCAACAACAGCAATAATAGAATGAGATTTACTCGACAGTGCCAAAAGTCTTCATACTAAATATGGATGCACACTTTTTATTAGTAAAAATAACAAGTTCTGTAATATTTTCTTGGATGTTTCTACAATTTTCTATATATATATATATAT
>UELV01038954.1:2340-16301 GCA_900490015.1 Megastigmus stigmatizans
CCCCCCCCCCCTCCTAAGTCAAACATGACAATCCTATTTCCTTTAAATCATTAACATATTTTCTCGAATCAAACATTATAGCTTGGGTTATGCCAGTCAGAGACAGAGACAGAGAGAGAGAGAGAGAGAGAGAGAGAGAGAGAGAGAGAGAGAGAGAGAGAGAGGCTGCACAGTGGATGTCCGCATAAAAAAATCCTCCCCTAGGACTATTCGCGCTGTTGGCTCAGCCAAGGGATACCACGTAGTCCCGACGCAATACCCTTTTCTCTGTCTCTCTTTTCGCTTTGGATCTGCCTCCCCATCTGCAAACCCTCTCCATGATGCTCCCCTTACCACTTCACCAATTTATCCAGCCAAATGCACGTAACCCCGTACTACGAGAAAATCTCACAAATATACTCTAATATAGTCTACACTGCCTGCAATGGAAAAACTAGCTAGCCATTCTATGTGTATTTAAACAGCACGAATATCGTATGGATATCTACATATTACGATGCGGTCAGATTTTTATGCGCTGCGTATTTTAATTAAGCCCTTGTCTAATTATGTTATACGAATGATTAAGGACGCTTAATTTGCTATTTTTGTTAGCCGAGGCTACAACCTGTTTATTTGACACTAATCTTTCACAGATTTCCGTACCCAATCCAAAGCTTTATCCAACACTAAGAAATTAAATATAACTCAAGGCCTAAAGAAAGGTAGAGACTATTTTACCACGTTTTTATTAACTCGCTTCCTTGTCCGGGCGGAATTTTACAATCGATTTTTAGTTTTATCTAAATGAATGTAGCAAGTCGTAGTTCTTCAATCAAAACATCAGCAGAAAAATTATTGTCACAATAAATAGATGCAGAGTTGATCATTACAATATACATTTTTCTTTAAAAAACATGCAAAAAAGCATGTAGTCATTATAAATATACTTATATACATACGGAAGCTTTGGCGAGTTAAGGGGGTGACATATGGATAAAAAAATCCTGCTTTACCGACAGCCTAAATCTAAAGTGTCTATAATTTTTATTTTTATTATATGTATATGAAGTACCTTACTACTTTGATTTGGGCTGCCGGTAAAGCAGGATTTTTTTTCCATGTGGCATCCCCTTAAGTTCTAGTGAGAATCATTAGGAGTCTCTGAATTTTTAACTGTAAGTTTTGTAATTTTTTATAGGAGTTTTATAATTCCTCATATATGCGAATAGTGATAAGGCTGGCATTGGGCATACGTTGCGTCCCAATATAAAATTTAATATTTATATAAAATATGGATTCCTGAAATTTCGGTATCTGTGTAATATACGATATATTAATTAAAGCGAATACGAAATCGGGAGAAAGAGAGCAGCAAAGTAGAAAAAAACTGAGAAAAGAAGGCAATATGGTTGCAGGAAAAACGAGCAGCATAAAGTAAATTGAGCAAGGCTCGTCAAAGTCGTGTGAAAGCGCGAAATATGAAATTTAAGAGAAACGAAAATCACTCTAGTTCGAGCGCGGTATTTGCCTTCACCTTCCTGGCACTGTCGAAGCGACGTATTTTCCTCGAGTTATGTCTTTTTTAGCCTCGAGTATCCGTAAAGGCGCGTCTCGGAGCTCCTAACGCAGAAGAAGAAGTGCGCGAGGAGGAGCATTAGACCACGAAAAATGCGGGCAAAGCAATGAAACTAAGAAGAGAGAAACTGAAGAGACCGAGCTGGCAAAAAGAGGCGCTCGGCAGAAAAGTACAACTGGCGGAGTTGCAAGACGAAAAAGGCTCGAAAGGAGAACAGTCCAGGAGGGAGTCGGTGATAATGATAATAATTCTCTGTTGATAGATTTCCTAGGCAGCCTCTTTTAACGGCCTCGCTCAGGGCTGTGAAGCATAGCAGCTTCATCGCACTCGCAAACCGATAACGCGGACGCGCGGCCAACAAAAAACCCGAAAGTCCCTCGAAACCGATCGTTTCGCAGCGTCTCTTTCTCTCTCTCTCTCTCTCCATCTTCCTTTCTCTCTCACTCTCTAACTCCGCTGTATACGCGAGCTTAAGTCGAGCACTTTCGTGGCTGCAGGGAGTCGCGAAGCGGCCGGCGCAAAAAATTCCGTTTTATATTTCAATCTCGGCGCGCAACAAGAGAGAGCGAGCGAGTAAGAGAGGGAGAGCGTTTACGACGGGTAATTGTTGGCAGTCGAAGGCATTCCGGCGAACCGTTCCTTGGAAATGTCCTGGAAAAATACTCATGGGCACTGTTGCAGTCTGCAGACTGCAGCTCGACGAGCAGCTCGACTTCGGCAGTTTATCATCGGCGCACTTTTCTCTTCTGCTCTCTGCGGGTCAAACCGGTCGCGAGCTCACCTCCTCTTTCTACCTACTCTATGTCTCTCGGAATCCTAAACTCGGCGCTCATTCACGTTCCGCGGCTGGTGGAGGAAAAAGCGCGGCCTGGCGCAGCCGAACGGTACAGCAAGCCCTCGTTTCCGCAGGAAGTGGATGCGATTTGGTGCAGGGATCCCGCGACTCCGACTAGCTGCGTTATCTGCCTTTCCACCGGTGCTGTCAGCTAGACAATAGGAGGAAAAAATACGCTTAGCGCGATGCGTCTCCTCGCCAATAATGAAGAGCTTGCTTCTTGGAAAGAGTATTAAAAAATTTAAGTTAACGGCTTGGCCAATTACGCAATCTGCTATTTCACGAAAGCTAATTGTCATTCTGTGGAAGTTTGCTGCATGTTCGTCTTTGCGCAATTCTTTATTTTTAATATATATCTAGACACACATACACACACACGTATACACACAAACACATACAAGCGCGCACGCGTGCGCGGAAAAAATTTCTCCAAAAAAGTCAATTTTGGTTTCAATGTTGTTAAAAAATGATTTTAAACATTTTTGGAAAAAAAAAAGTTTTCTTTCTTCTTTCCTCTCTGAGAAAGCAAAACAGTGTCGGAAACATATATAGTCAATTAATTTGCGTACCGAAAAGGATGACTTTTATAAAACTTGAAGGAATGCTATTTATTTTTTAAATATATATATATATATATATGTCGATGTTAATAAAAATACTACATATATGCAAACAAAATTATTATTATAATAATGGGTGTTGGCGGGCGGAGCGAATAGTATGTACATGCATATATAAAAAGAAACACTGTGTTATATGTATACCCAGAGAAAAAACTTATACTAAAATTAACACACTCATACACACATCAATAATCGTAAAGAGAATAGACGATAAGTACTCCAATATAATGACTAAATCGTAATTACACCTCAAGGCCAACTACGAGCTTCATCTTCTCTACTCGCGTGTGCGTTTGTTCAGCCTGCTTAATGTTCTTCACTGAGTTGGAGACAATATTGTATGACGAAAATCATGTTGGTTCAAGGAGTTGGATCTGCAAAGAAAAGTTTCACGTGGTATACAAGCTGACTGTCGGCTTTTATTGAAGTTGCCGCGACTGCCGCGAATTTTCAGCGAGGTAAAGTTCCGATGTTAGTAATTGGTAAATTATATTATGACGTCTACCGCGCGCCAAGCTTAGGCTTAGGTGAAAAAATTAACTGTTACATGTTGAGAGATATAAATTGTTCATTTTATTTTCTGATCTTAATAATTGCTGAATTCTGTATAATAATAAAGATATATTTTTAAATTGCATTTTTCTTCGAGCTAACAGTGAGCTGGACTAGTGTTGTTTATACAAAATCGCTGATCTTTGCTGTTTTAACGGATAAGCTTAATTTGAGCTTAAATGAAGAGTTTGCAATTCAAGTTAACATTGATACCATTGTTAAAGATAAACGAACATTCAAAACTGTCAAATATTCTACATTTTACGGCATATTCGTATTAATGATGTTGAAAAATTTCAATCTTTAATAGCGTTTACATGTGATTTATGATTAAACTTTACATACGCTCTTGGTTGGTGGTTACGGAGCGTTTATAAAAAAATTGAAGATAAAAAATATGTCTGTAAATAATCATAATAGTACATTACGTAACAATGAAAAAAGCTGCTCTTGATTCCCGCGGGTGGGCTTGCTGCCCGAGCGAGCGAAGCAAAAATTAAACCAAAATACTACATTCTTCATTCATAGAAATAGAGTGTATTGATATTGACTCATATCAACCTTAACAATACATATATAAAACTAACGAATCAAATTCCTACTAGAAAACCAATACCACCATATTAATTATTACCAGAAATATCTAATAACATAATTGGTAATGTTAATAATAGTTTATTATTTTTAATATATCATAGTTTTAAAGTATGCATAATTTTAACTACATTTTTTCTGTACAATCTTCATTGTCGTTTGAGAATATTAAAGAACTTTTAAATAAGAAATAAAAATAAAACTTATCTTTGCCAATTGAATAGTGTAACTGCAAGAACTTATCAGGCGAAGAGAAATAATTATGGATAATAAGAGGATGTACTATAGTCGGAAAGATTCCTATCTTACCGGTTATTGCATTTAACAAAATATATAAAGGAGACTAATTTGTTGAAAAGAAACTCTCTGTCACCATATCGTTAATGATGTAAACATTACGTAGTTCCAGTTTAATGAAATTTGATCCGCAATTCGCAAAATTTCTGTAGATAAAATTTGTTGTACGAAATTATGTTCGAAATTTTCGGCAACAAAAATCTCTGTGAATTGTAAATGGAATTTTATGAAGCTTGAACCACGTAATGATTATATCATTACCGAGCTGATGACAAAGTTTTTTCAAAAATGAATCTCTATCTTTATATATTTCATTAAATGCCTGAACTGGTAAAGTAGGAATCTTACCGACCATAGCTAATAGGAATCTTACCTACCATAGATAAGAATAGTATATTTAGCGACATGGGCAGAAAATAGAAGTTTTATGTACTGCGTGTATATGAGCCCGAGGCGTAGCCGAGAGCCTCATGCACATGCAGTGCAGCGACTTGTATTTTCTGCTCCTGTCGCGTATACTTTTTTTCTTTATCCCTGGTCGAAAGCGCGTAGCCGAGATACGTAAAATGCCTGGAATCAATTAAAATCTTCCATCTTAACCTGCACTGCAAATGGCCACCTCTGGTCAGCTTCTCCAGCCGAGGAGTGCAGTGCAGAAAACAATGACCGTACCTAACTTCAGGGCGCAGGCGCGTAGATGATAGTACGAGCGAAGCGAAGCGAGTGCTCATGTGGTCGGAGACGGCTGTCGAAAAAACATGCACAAGCATATTTTCATATTTTCAGGTAAAAAAACATTTTGAATTTATAAGAAAAAGAGAAATACAAATCTATTTATTTGTTATCGATCTTTATTAACTAGTTTATGATTTATTATTAATTTGGCTTCTGCCTCAAAATCTCTAATGACTTCTTCCTCGTCGGTAAATTTAGTTCTGATGTCATTTTATTTAAGTAAAAAGATGTAAGAATCCAAAGAAGCAGGTTAGTAGACTCAATATGCCAGTGCAAACAAAATCAATATGTTTTTGTAGGATACGTTTTCTGCACTGCGGTCTATGTACTCAGTTCCGCCACCAAGAGACGCCCTTGACTTCCTAACAGTGTAGCAAAATATTGTTTTCTGTTGTGAAATCGATGCGGAAAACACGCACTTTCGACCGAGGCATGAAGAAAATTATTTATCTAATTCACATTACTGAGACAAACACATGCTTGACAGTAATTTCTGACTTGATTTCATAACTTTCTTGAAAATATAAATTTGATGTTATGCAGCGAAAAACTAATATATATTGTTTTGTTTTATTCATGACGATTATTGGAAAGGGATTATAGATGCAGCGACTAAAGAGATTTTATTTTATAGTAGGATTTTGTTCAAGAATAAATTTAATTGTGTTGAGACGAAGGCGAGAAGCTCTTTGCACCCGGGTAGCGTATACTATTTTTTAACATACCTGGAGCATAATTCGACCTTAAGTGCCTGTTTTTCCGGGCGCAAAACACTTACGGGTGCAAAATATATGCCTGCACCTAACATGTTTTTCCCCGCTTTGGAAAAGAGGCGGAAATCCTGTGTTTTGTGCCTGGAAAACAGGCACCAGAAGTTGAGCTTCGAACTCGGTGTATTAAAATGGTGGGTAAAATAGACCCACCAGTGTCGAACATTATTTTATAAAAATGTAGATCAATCTAAAGGAGCCGGGTTCTAACCGAAGCCTCGGCCGATTGATACAATGTGCTATTTTCGTTTAAGTATTTTCATTTTTCTGTAGGACTTTTTAATGGTATTTTTCTCGCTCTTTTTAATGGTATGACCATTTTTCCTCCAAAGTACATTTTTAAGGTCCAAAAGTTGTGTCAAATGTTTGAAACCATTTTTCTAAAAAGCTACACCTTTTTCAAAGTAACGTTTTCTATTCAAAACTACAACTCTTAAGCTAAGCTGAAATTTCAAGTTGAAGAAGCGAAGGGTTTTTGAATAAATAAATATAAAGTACGACGCCGTGTGACCGCGCTATGCCGTATGCACTATCCTCGTTACGTCTGGGCTTGCTTTTATATTTAAAATTGGTTATTCTTAACCAAAAATATTAATCGAAACTAATTTGTTTGTTTAAAATCCATCTTTTTCATCAGATACTTTTCATTTTTTTTATTTCCCTGATGTTCTTACTGTTGGATCCTAACATATTAATATGTACTCAATTGAGTAATTAAAGATTTGCTGTAAAGTATGGTAGTTCTTCTTGTCGGTGTAGTAGCTATGTATTTGACTAGACTGTGTAACTTTATTTCTTACAACTTTAGAGAATATACCGTGAACAGAAGCCATAAACCTTCTGGAACATAACCTTATAACGATAAATATTGTAGTAGATGCTAATAATATAATTTTTTCTTAAAATTATAATAATATGCAGTAAAAGTAAATGATGACTAGGTATTTTGTTGGTGCTTTAAAATGGAGATGAGTCAGGGAAACGAAAGAGAGAGAGAGAGAGCGAGAGAGAGAGAGAGAGAGAGAAAAGTAAATTATCGTCTTTTTTGAAGACTTACATCGCCAATAAAAGCACGCGACGATCTTTGGCACGGGAGCATATCATGAACAGGTTGCCGCTGACGAGTCTCCTTCTTTCCTGTTCGCTTCACGAAGCACATTCCAAGGTCAAGAACAGCTCCATTTCGAACTCGTGTTGCATTAGAAAGTCGAACGCGATGGGTATGTGAGCCCAAGCTCAGGAGCTTTAGGAGGTTCGATTCAGGAAAGCAATAAGTTAAAAGAATTAAATCTTTTATCAAAATTTAAGTATTTTATATGAAATAAGTAATAACGAAGTTTCAGTAGGATTGACCGCATCGTTTTTGAGAAATAGAAAAGTAAAAATATTTACGGGGTTTAATAATTTTAATATATTTGCTTTGGAGAGAAAGAGAATGAAGTTTCACTTCTGCTCTGTGTCTCCCGACACACCCCGTTTTTTATATATGTTCTGAGACTTGATCAAAATCAGTAGAAAGACGTACTATTGAATTGAATGTACCTGTTTCGGGAATTCAGGCCAAAGGAAATAACAGCAGTCACCTGTACCATTGTACTTTTACAGTTCAGCTTGACTATGACAAGATGAATTTAGTGGCTATCACTAAATAATAAAGATTCCACGACAGTATTAGCATCAATAGAAGTCAAGTGTTTTCGACAGTCCACACTCGAGCGTCTGGCGAAGGTTCATCATTTGTCGTCTGTGTTCTCGTGCAAGTCTTTTTGTATTCCCGCCCGTCTCTCTCTCTCTCTCTCTCTCTGTCTCTCTCTCTCTCTCTGTCTTTCTCGTTGGCCACAGGATTTTAGGAAAGGCATTGCCAAGCTGAACCGTGATGTGCAGGCCCTTGTCACTTGTCAACTCTCCTTGATTTATGTTCTAGCGTGGGTGTGTATGTGTATAAGTGTATGTATGTTTCTGAGTGTACCTGTGTGTATGTATATTATATTTCTATGTGAGAATATTTATCTGTGTGTGTGTTTTTGCATGTGCGTACGTATTTATGTTTTGTATTTAAGAGTGTAAGATAAAAGACCCAGTGAATGGACACTTAAGAACACGTATTAGTGATTAGACACCCCCAGTGTCTGGACGATTTCCTTGGTTGTGATTGGTCGAATGCGTCCAGACACTTGTGTTGTCCATTCACCAGTCACTGGGTCATTTACCTTAAGTATTTTTTGGGGTTTCTACTATGTTCGTCTGTATATATATTTATGTGAGTGTGTCTATATTTCTATGTCAATATAGTTTTGTGTGCATTTGTACGTATGTATTTATGTGTGTTCATGTGTATTTGCGTGTGTCTGTGTGTATGAATTGGGTGTATATATTTGTGTATGAAAGATTTATGTCTGCGCATATGATGTTTGTGTTTATGTATTATTGTACATTTATATGTGTGGATTTTTGGTGTGTCTTTTTTTTTATATATATTTTTGTATGTGCGTGTATATATTTGCGTGTATTTTAATTGTAAGTGAATATTTGTATGTGAATGTGTATTTGTTAGTGTAAACGTGTGAGTATTTACGTGATTCCATATGTTTGTTTAAGTATTCATTATAAGTGAATATTTGTGTGTTTATACACATATGTATTATAAAACACAAATCACAAATTTTAGGATTGTAAGAAATGTTATTAAAAATTAAGGAATAAGAGATTAAGTGTGTTTCGCCCTGGTACTGACTGTCTGGTGGGCTCGTCAGGAAGATGCAGACAGACGTTTTTCCACACAAAGTGGTAAGTCAATAGGGAGGTGTCTGTATAACCTAAATGATAAATTTGTGGAGATAGAAAATCGGTCTCTATTTACTGGTAAAAAACATAAGAAGTATATTTGTGATCAAATGCCGTTTTCAAAAATAGTTATTTTTCCATTTCATATTGTACTGTCACTTGTGACGGTAAAGTAGTTATGTTTCCATTGCATATTATACGGTCACTTGACACTGTGTTCTCTCCCTCTCCATCATCTCTTTATGTAGTCACATTTGTGCGTGCTGATGAGCGCACGAAGCGCGAGCGTGTGACGATGGTCGAAAATGAAAGTAGAGCGTATAACGATAACTGCAGAAGTGAATTTAAGAGATCTTTAATACGACTTCTTACGAATTGAATACGTATTACGCTTGTGCCTATAGACTTTTTAAACGTACTTTGCGTGTAACGTATGGTGATAATCTCGTTTAAGTATGGCATGCTTTCGTTGGCTTTGCAGGCTGCAGAAATTAACATACGTTATTTTGTAATCTCGACTATTTCCAGGTCTCGATCTAAGCAGTTTTGCTTTTTTTACCCGCTGCATTAAGTGTATTTCCCTTTTGTTATAGTAGCCACTGAGATGCACTTGAAAGTTTGAGTTTTTTTAAAGACTAAATAATGAATTTTTGCCTGAAGCTTTAAACATTGGATTTGAGTCAATATTTATTTAATATTTTGTTGTATAAACAAATAAGCAAATACAAGTCGTCATTTTTTGGGCTTCATAAACCCAAATATTGTTTCCTTAGTTATTGTACACGTACGGCAAGAAAAGCTGGAGCACTAATCTTTGCAGTCAAAAATTGTTAAGGCAAAAACCGTTTATCAGCTCATTATTTCAATAGTCCAGGCGAATTGAGTCATTCAATTTATACTTGCGCTGTTCCTGTAATTCATTGAATGTTGCATACGCGAGGTATTTGTATCGATTGATAGCTCTACTATACGTTCTCAGGCTTAGCAGCTAAGCGCTTAATATTGCTTCGCCTTCCACGAAAATTGTGCAACCAAACGCGGCGAACTTAGGAGTCATGGCTTGGCTAATACGTCGCGAACTTGACACCGACAAGGACGCCTTCCAAAGTAGGAAATAAAAAGTGCGTCAGCATGGAGTCAGGCTGCTCGCGCATGGGGACCCCTTCAAGAAAGTGCTGCCTCGAGCGATATCGCCGAACTGCTGCTGCAGCCTCGCACTTAACCCATTAACGCCGAAGCGACTATACTGGGACACTAGAAAAAAAATGTTTTCCGCTACTTAGAGCAACAATAACTTCACCCTTTAGGTAAAATTATCTTTTCTTGAAAATTTCGGAGTTACTTTTTAGCTACCATCCCTTCTAAGGGGTGAAATTGGGGTGTGAAATAAAAAAAATAATGTTAAATTAAAACGTCGTTGGACAAATGTAAGAAAAAATTTGTTCACCTCTTGCGAGGGGTTAGTAATTCGACCATATTGCATAACAAGTGACAACTTCTTCTCAAAAGAAGTTTTACATCAAAAGAAATAAGAGTATACCGTGATTGAGTTATCAAGAAGATTTTTTCCTACGTTTGTCCAACGATATTTTAATTTAACACCGGAATTTGAAAGAAGAGATAATTTTACCTATAGGGTGAAATTATTTTTGCTCTAAGTAGCCAAAAACATTTTATTTTTCAAGTGTCCCTGTATAGTCGCTTCAACTTTAATTGGTTTACTTGCTCTCTCCATACTTTTGCAGCCGCTAATGTGATCACATTATAAGTATATTTTCCAGGGCAATGGTGGCGTCTCACACACTCTCAAGAGTCTCCACAATATTTTGGGACTCGCGCTGCATACTTCGATTTATTGGTTCGTGCGTGCATCTGAAGAAATTTACTTTTTATTCCATCCGTTCCTGGTCATATGTCGCCATTGTACATTACTTGTTGGTCTAGAGAACAGCATCCATAACGAGTCATTTATAAATGCATACTTTTGCGCTCTCAAAGGGAAAGCTTGGTTGATAGAAATTATTGAGTTCCTTTTTTTGATGTCTTCCAACATAATGTTGGTCTTGTCATCACTTATTCTGAAAATATGTATTTCAAAAAAATCGGTGTGTGTGTGTGTGTGTGTGTGTGTGTGCGTGGACGTGTGCGTGTGTGTGTGCGTGCGTGTGTGTGTGTGTGTTTCAATTTTAATTTTTCATTAAAAATTTTTGTGAACTTTTAATCAAGCACTTTTAATCAATGGTAAACAGTAATCTTGACAACACATCTCTCGCTCGAGCATTTGCTCTTCTTAAGATACACAAGAAAGACTATCCCATGCGGATTATCGTCTCTACTTTAAACTCTCCGACTTACGCTCTTGATAATCAAGCATATTTCTTCTGTTCAACAAGTTTCTGCTACGCCCGAAATTTTCTCTCAATAATAGCTTACAGTTTGTCAAAGTTTTTGAAGGAGTGTTCCTCCAAATTATGATTTAGTTTCCTTCGACGTTGTATCCTTATTTTCCAACTTGCCTTCTCACTTGATTTTACAGGCACTTTAAAAAAAATTGGATACATTGGAAGGATCATTTGAATTTATCAAAACAAGAATTTCTTGATGGAATTAATTTCTTACTTAATTCCACTTATTTACCATTTAACGATAAATATTATAAACAGGCAATGGGCGTCCCCTTGAACTTTTTTTTTGCACCAGTTCTAGGTTTGCAGAAGTTACTCTGGAGGAATTTGAAAATTATTGTCTAGATTAGTCAAAAAATTATGTATTTCTGTATTGAAGATATGTGGGTGACTGCTTTTTGATTATAAATCATGAAAAATTAATGCACCATTCGAAACTTTTAATTCGTACCAGCCCTTCCTGAATTTTTTTTTGTTTTTTATATTATTTCACATCGCTCTATTTATGCTCCCACTCGGTGCTAATCAGCGACGGAGGTCTGATGTGGTGTATTTGCAAACAAAGCACATGTAATATTGTACAGAGGTGCTTGTGTCAATCGGCCCAGACTTGGGCTCTAACCCGGAACCTCCGACAAAATAATAATAAACTCAGCTCTTTAGATGTCGAATGTATAAAAACAGGTAATAACTCGCTATATTAATTTTATTTCCATCATCCAACTATACAAAAAATAGCTGTTGTATATAATTTAATAGATAAAGTTTATAATTTGTCAGAACCGCAATTTCATATTGGCAACATTAAGGTAGCTAAAAATTAATGTTACTAACTAATAATAGTATATGCACCACTTGAGAAAAATTGGCTAGACCAGATTTACACGAGATCTGGACCAATTTTTCAATAATATACCAATATTTGCTAATGACTACCCTACCAATTATATACAGAAGTACATCTAGAAACGAATTTATGCGTGGTGGTTGCCTGCGCAACCCGAGCAAAGTCTTTCCAAAATGCAACATAATACTTCCTTACATAAAAAATCTCACCCCATCTATTAATCGTGTTTTACATAAATTCGACATAGGGATAATTAATAAGATATGCATTAATTCACACATATTATTAGACAGAGAGAGAGAGAGGGAGAGAGAGAGAGAGACAGAGTCTGTCTACTGGAAGGGATGCAAGCCCCCGCAGTGGGCAAAGGAAGGAGACAGAGGTATACCGATAGTGGCAAAACAAGACAGTTGGGCATAGCTCAAACTATATGCTCCATGCCACAGAGTCAATAATATAAGTTCTCACGGCTTGCGAGTTGCATATCAAGCGGTGAATAGATAGTGGGCTAGTACGGGGTAGACGGGGTCTAGTGTGTTAAGACGAGGCCGCAGCCCGAACGTTGAGGCAACGACTCGCTAAACTGACTTATGATTTATTTACTTTTGCAATAGACCGGCAGCCTAAAACCAAAGCCTAAAACCAAAGCCTAATCGACGCCTTCCTTTTTGTTGCAGATCTTCGGTAGCAAAGCGGACCTCCAGCTCCACACGCAGATCCACATGCGCGAGGCCAAGCCGTACAAGTGCACGCAGTGCTCGAAGGCATTCGCCAACTCGTCGTACCTATCCCAGCACACGCGCATTCACCTCGGCATCAAGCCCTACCGCTGTGAGATCTGCCAGCGGAAGTTCACGCAGCTGAGCCACCTGCAGCAGCACATTCGCACCCACACCGGCGACAAACCCTACAAATGCCGGCATCCCGGCTGTACCAAGGCCTTCAGTCAGTTGAGTAACCTGCAGAGCCATTCACGTTGCCACCAGACGGACAAGCCATACAAGTGCAACTCCTGTTACAAGTGCTTCTCCGACGAGCCCAGCCTCCTCGAGCACATACCCAAGCACAAGGAGTCCAAGCACCTCAAGACCCATATCTGCCAGTACTGCGGCAAGAGCTACACCCAGGAGACCTATCTGGCGAAGCACATGCAGAAGCACGCGGAGCGCACGGACAAGCGCCCGCCCATAATCGGCTCCGGCTTGAGGCCCTCCCTCCACTCCATGGCCACCCACCACCAGGAGCACTACTGGCCCAAGGTCAGCCCCGACTCGGTCATCAGCGAGCTCCACGACCGGCTGCCCCACCACCACCACCCGACGGAGTACCACCAGGCGCAGGGCTCGGGGGAGATGCTCCTCCCGCCCCCGCCCCACTCGCACCGCGACTCCCTCGAGAACGACTCCAGGCAGCAGACACCCCAGCCCCAGTCCCAGTCCCAGTCCCAGTCGCAGTCGCAGTCTCAGTCGCAGCCACCGCCGCCGCCGGGGCCGGGCCAGCAGGGCCACCAAGGCCACCCAAGCCACCCGAGCCACCCGAACCAGCCCAACAGCAGCTCTGCCTTCACGCCCATCTCCTCCATCTCCATCAACTCCATCTCCTCGATGCAGCATCCGTTGAACCCCCTGAACCACCTCCACTACCCGGCGAGCCATCATCCGGCGTCGCGGCCCTACCTGTACGAGGCCTTCAACTCGCAGAAGGCCTCGCCGACCTCCTCGGCCTCGGCGGTCGCGAGCGCCGGTCCCGCGGCCCAGAACTCCTCCTTCCCGAACCAGTTCATCAGCCTGCATCAGATCCGAAACTACGCGCACCAGCCCAACCTGGGTAACCTCGGCAATCTCGGCAACTTGAGCAACCTGAGCAACTTGAGCAACCTCAGCGCCAGCATGGAGAGCCACGCGTTGCTGGGCGGCCTCAAGGATAAGCAGTAAGAGGAGTAAGAGGAGTAAGAGGAGTAA
>UELV01038962.1:2953-13800 GCA_900490015.1 Megastigmus stigmatizans
GGGGGGGGGGGGGGGGGGGGGGGGGGTATAACGACGACTTCTCTTTTCTCCATTTCCCGAAGCTGAAACTTTTTCCCTCGTTATTTACCGCGAAACTATTTTGCAATTTAATGTATCTCTCTTACACACAGAGTCGCGGTGCGGAGTTGCAGCCGCGGCTTCCTTTCTCGCCCTCTCTCCGTCGACTTTGCGCCTCTGGTCTCCTCTTCTTCTTCGAATTGCACGCGGCAGCTCCTCTCCCTCTCCCCCCTTTTTTCTCCCTCTTTCTTCATGTCTCTGCTGCGAACGGCATTTAATTGCATGCATACCTCGCGAACGCACACACGCGCACACGCACAGAGAGAGAAAGAGAGTAAGCGCTCGGCGCGGCGACAGAGAGCGAAGGATAGCAGAAACGAAATTTGTGCATACGTATATAGTTTGTCGTTGTTGGTTTTTTTCTCTCTACACTTCAGTCGGCCGCAGTGTTTTACAAAAGAGTTTAATCGAATCGACGGGTTGTTTATACATGTACACCACTGGTGTGAGCGCGCGAGCCGGGAGTGTAGGAATAAATGAATGTCATAAATATTTCTGCGGCTACGCAGGCGAGAGAAAGAGAGATGCGCGTACAAAAAAGTCCCTTAAAATTATTGCCGCGCTCGCTTTTATTCTCACCATTCACCACCGTAGTTGCCGCGTTGACGGGCGTCCAAGTAGAAATCCTTTTTACACCTTTTATTTATTTATTTATATACATATTGCATTTTGTTTTTAATTCCGCAGCGGGTTTACGACTGCACACAGGCTCTTGCTTGCTTTTTTTCGTTGCTACGACAGCACCGCGCGTTTCCGCGGATCGTTAAAATGTAATTAGTGGCGTTAATGCCTCGCATGCAAAGCACACGCGGTAATTCTTTTTATCGATGTGCGTTATCGCGCCAGGCGTGGTTATCTCCGCTCGTTCTCGTACATGATGATGATTTCTCCAATTTTTCGCAGCCTTCCCCCTCCCCCCGCCCCCACGGCCACTCGTTTCGAGAGAGAGCGAATTTCAATCTAGATTTGTTTAATTCTCGGTTAATGCGCGCGAAGCTCTGATAATGACGCGACACCGCCCCACACGAGCATCGGATTATTAATTTCCGGCTTTAAAATAATCAGCGACATCCGCGCGAGCGTATATAGGTTTGTGTGTGTGCAGCGCGGCCAGCCATAGGCGACTTTATGAACCGCACGGCGGCAGTCGGCGAAACAGTTTCGGTCTCTTATTTTTTTCTCCTCGCTCGGAATATTTACATAATTACGCGCAAATGAGGTTGACGCATTATTTATTGTTGTATTATTTGACGCTAATGAATGAGTAAGGGCGGAAGCTCAAAAACTAGATTGGCTCTTCGGCGTTTTACCTTCGTAGTTTCCATTTCGTGGATCTGCAGTAAATGAAAGAATGAAAAAAAGAAGAGAGAGAGATAGACGAATCGAAGTGGAGCAGCGTAAGAGAGACAGATAATAGCATAAAATAACAACTGCGATTCGTTTCCAGGCCATCGGCTCTCGCGCCCAAGCGAGAGGTGAGACCCCCCACTGTATACATTTCCCTCTTCTCCTCCCCCCCCTCTTTTTTTTAGTGCAAACTCACGCCTATCTCGCGCACTCTAGCGCGTACGAACGACTGCGCAGCAGTAGAAACGGTCCGGCTATGGTCGGCCACGTGCAAAAATTATTTCTCCCACCCCTACCAGTCCCCCCTCAGCTTTCATGGGTGCGAGAGCCCGTTATATTCCGCGTGCACAGGCGCACCCCGGCGTTTTTAATCTTCCCTTTTATTGACGCGCTGCATTTTATCGCGATTGAAAAAGCATTTCAGCGTGTGTGCCAATTAAAAAAAAAGAGGAAGAGCGCAGCTCGCACGCGCAGCTCCGTGCCAATAATAATAATAAAAAGTGAGGAGGAGAGCTAGGGAACGAGAAAAAAATGATGATACGGGCAGGTGGAGTAGGGCGAGAAGGATGGAAAAGACAAAGAGGTCAGGAGGAGTGAGGAGAGGACGAAACAATAGTGGTAAACAATACAACGCGAGTTAATAAATCTTCGTGGACGCGGAATCTTTCAGTTTTTCGTTTTTTTTTTCGCGCGCGCTTGCGCGACGAAACAAGGCCGGGGGATGAGTCGTTCTCTAGTGTGCAAGAAATACACACACACGCACACATACGTACACGATACTGTGCCTGTATTATATGAGACAGAGAGAGAAAAGAGAAACGAGTTGCAGGTTCCGGCTAGAGGACGCGATGGCGTAACAGAAAGCGCTCCCCTGACGACGGCGTCAAGCCGACAGAGTAGAGTAGAATGAGAGAGAGGGTGGGTTAGCAGAGAGAAAAGCTCTGAGCCCACTCTTTCTCTCACTCTCTCCGCACCGGAGCACAGCAGCAGCAGCAGCAGCAGCGAAACTCCGGGTTATTATTAAAAAAGTTGAGGTTGTTATCTCGTTGGCGTTCGCCCATTAATTTGACCGCGCGCGCTCAGGCCTTATCTCGCCTTCTCGCTCGCGGCCTCTGACGTCACACACCGCCGCTCCGGCATCAGACGAGGTGCGTATATGAATAACGCTCGACGGCCTCTATATATTATTATATACGGAATACAGAGAGGCGCAAAATCCCCGGTTTAGCCCGCGTGTGCGTGCACGTGTACGTGAATGCGCGCAGGCCGCCACGTGATGATCCTCCCTAGGTGTTTAAGGTATATACAGAGCTTGCGTAAACGCACGCGCGTGTGTGAGTGTGTAAATATGTATAAACAGGGGCAATGGACACTGGTGTTGGGGTTTTTTTTCCTTTTCATGAATATGCATATCGTGCTCTAGGGTGGCTGCTTTTCGTGTACGTATGTGTGTAGTGTACGTGGGTGGGTGATACGAGGGTATAACTGCTTGTTACGCGTGCACGCGTTGATTACGGTAACGATGGGACAGGTTAGAACGGTGCGCGGTATCGAAAGTGTTGATGAGATATATATGCGGAGCTCGAGAGTTCTTCTCTCTCGACGTGCGTTAAGTAAATGTAAATAAAAATCGCCGGTGTAAAAGAGAGGTGGGAGCATTGACGGCGGTGATTCTGGCTAAAATTGTCGCTGCTTTGCGTGCCGAGACCGAGTGCCGGTATCAGTGCGATGGCGTGCGATGGGTGGGGATACAAAACAGTCCGCGATATTCGAAGCTGGCGCGCAAACACTGTAGCGAGTTGGAAAGATATTTTGGTAATATTAACTCGTACACCGAATGGGATTTTTCTCTCGCAAGTGGCACAAGTTGCAGTGCTTTCGCAGGTAAAAGAGCTCTCAACCGCGCGGATGAGAATTGCAAATTGAGTTTGAATCTAGCGGGAAGACCACGGGGATTAGCTCGAATCTGTTTCTGTTACTACTTAAGCCAATAGTTGGCTCTAAAAATATTAACTAAATTGGCCGCGCCGGAAATTTTTGGAAGTATAATCCCCTCGTAAAACGCTTTTGTGTACAAGTAGAACAAAGAATGTAATGCATTTAAATGTGTAACGCCTATACAGAGCGAGAGTTCGGTGGAAAGTTTTTGTTTCAAACTCGATATACCTGCTCTGACATCCTAGAAAATCCATTTAAACTTTCCCATTGGCCTGGAATAACATATTGAACGCCGTTAAACATATATTATGATAATAACTAATTCTTTTTTTTTCGACGCGCGTCAGACAGCCGAGTTTATATCTTCGGTTTTTCATTTGTTTTCGAACGTTGATAATTTCTCCGCGAGTGTCGGGGCAAGGTGTGTATGTGTCGCATAAAAAAAGAAAGTTAAACGCGCGACTGCAGAACCTCTCACGTTAACACTGTCAATATTAGTCGTCAATAGTAAGTTAACGCGCGCACCGAGCATCGCCCGCGGGAAACATCAAAATTGAAATGTGTATCTTTATCGAGCAGCTGTGTGCGCATTAATCGAGCGTAATTTTTCGTTCGTTAAATTGAAATGCATCGGACTGAATTCAAATGAGAATTTAAATAAAAATCAATGTGCGCGTCGCATAAAGGATTTTCCGTGTATTTTACAAAGGCAATTATTGGCGTTTGTGCTTTAAATCAACGCGCAAGTGAAAATCAACACGGAAATTCGCGCATATGTTCTTTGTTGTATCGAAAAAGGTAAACTTCGAAATTTAGAAAATTTTATGTTTGACGCCGCGATATTATTAGTTTTTTTTTCGTGATTGAAAAGTGTGTGATACTGATTTGGTTGAGCGATGAAAATCGCCTAGTTGAATAATCGAATGTATTTCATATATTTATATCGATATTTTTCACTAGAAATTCTAGTTTCTATTGAATTTGCTAATAAGCTATTGTAGCAATGTGTGATACGATGAATCACGTGACTATTAAACTAACGCGTTTGTTTCAATTCACTATATACAAAAGTTTTTCGGACACAGATGAAACAATTTTAACATTTTATTTTAGTTATGATGTAAAAATGTACTTTGATATAAAAATATTTTCTGTAAATGTAAAGCATGTGTCTCGTTAGTTCATATAAATATAAAATATTTCTCCGGACATCGGATAAATATTTTCAACATACACACATATTTGACGAATCTCATTACCTTTTCAGTCACAAACAACACTTCCACCAAAAAGTTCCAATGCATTATGAATAAATTCCATCTTCACATCTGATCTAGTGACCAAAATATTCAACCGAATGAGATTTCATAAATTCACCCTCTCAGCATACATTTACGTACGCTCATAACGTAAGCCTGACCAGTTCGGGTCAGTTCTACTTGAGTTTGCGCGCATCGAAAACAGAGCCCCAAGGATAAAATATTGCATAACTTGCGCGACATCGTAAAGATCAGGTCGATTAAAAAAGCAAAACTAATCCCCCGGCGCAGCTACACAAAATCAAGGCCTGGCCGTCAATTGGATCGTCAGGGAAACGAGTAAAGCAGATGAGGGCAAAGCTTCCCCTCTCTTCTATCGTAATACACACACGGAGCCAGTATATACGTGGCTGTTACATATTTATTATACATAAAACAGGCCCTCGAGACACGGAGCGATATCGTCCCTTACACAGGAGCCCGAGGATTTTCGACGTGGCCCAGCCTCTCTCCCTCTCTCTCTCTCTCTCTCTCTCTCTCTCTCTTTCTCTCTCTCTGTCTCTCTCTCGCTTTGTATATCTATATATATGTATAGACTCTCGAAGCACACCCTCGCACATCCTCGCATACTTTTATTCTATACCCTTATCCGGGCTATATCTATCCATCTCTGCGCACTTGTCGAGCTCGCGCCATCATCGACTCTCGCTTGTTTTCTTCTTCTTCTTCTTCTTCTTCTTCTTCTGCTCCCTATTCACTCGTCTTGCTGAAAGCGTTTCAGCTCCTGTGTACAATACACTTTCAAACTTAATTATTATTTTAAACTGCGCGTGAAACGTAGACGATTTGACACGGCTGAACAATGGCTTGTGTTCCGATATGTATGCTGATAATGTTATGGATATTTGAGATGTAAAATTATTGACTGCTCCATTTTCGGATTAGATATTTTTTCAGGAAAATGGAAAGTATGATAAACAGCTATCTCGTTATTTTTTATTAGGATCGCGAACAAGTGATTTTTTATCAGTTATTTCATGAAAATGAAAAAAAAAAACTGTAGACGAAATTAATTTTTTTTTTCGCTAATCAACACTGCATAAAAGCCGTAGGTAATGAAACAAAACTTTTTATACGTATTTTCAACGAGTTATATTTATATCAATATTTTATCAAAAATGAAAAAAAATTTCTGTTAATTAAAAAAATGAACTTTTTTCGCGAAATCCACTATTCAGATCGCGAGCTCAAAGTCGGATTATCAAAATGGAAAATGACTAATCCAGTACAGGAGGCAAATAGAAAGGATATATATTCAATCTCAAATTTTTTTACGATTCTTTCTTTCGCGAAATTCGATTCCCCGATTTTTAAATTTCCAAGTACTGAAAATCTGAGCTTAAAGACTATACTTTTTAGAGACTCAACGTCTGTTTAATCAACCGTATTTTAATTTGTAATCTTAATCTGCAACAACAGCCAACACTCTACGTTAAAAATCATCTTCGGAAATTAAAAAAAGAAAAAAAGCTATTGGTACAATTTCACGTTAACCACAACACCAGGCCCGGGATAAAAATCAAATAGAGCCGGCTCACCTTCCATTCTCGCAACGGTAGCGAGGCGAGATCTCCAGCGTGTAATAGAGAGCGAGGGGATCTAACGATATTAGAGTTTGTAGAGCGAGCGAGAGCGAGACAGAAAGAGAGGGAAGGAGAGAGGCGCCAGGGCGAAATGTAGGTCGTTCGGTGAACCGGAGCGTTGCCACAGCCATTGAAATAATTACGCTCATTGCCCGTTAATTTCGAGGCTCACCGCGGCGTTCGTCTCTATGTACGCAACCCTCGCCCTCTCTCTCTCTCTCTCTCTCTCACACCCTCCCCGAACTGCGCAGACACTGTACTATAGGCTATATCGCTCGCTATACCGCCCGTTTCTCGGTAATTCGCTCAACTCGTCCAACCAATCTCCCATCCTCCCTCTCTCTCTTTCCCTCCACTTGTATATTATACCTACATGCACGCTCGTGTACATACGTCACAATTTATTCCATGCCTACTGTCATAGGCAGGCTATTACGCGTTTCACGCGTGCAGTGCTCCGGCGATGCGCGCACGCGTCTTTCTCTGATGGAGTAGTATTGTATTGCAGCAGCGCTGCAGCGACGGCTACGAGGATCCTGTTTCAGCTTTTTTTTTGTTTGTTTTTCTCCTTTTTTTTCTGGCGAGCTCTCGTGATTCACCGTGGCGGTAGATGGGAATTATGCAGATACACGGGATGAAGTGGCGCGGGTCTGTGAATGCGCGCGAGCTGATAGTCTGTCTGTCCATGCTGGTTTTTCGGGTGTTTCGAGATTTTTCGCGCGATTCGATGTGAAATATATACCTATACTTTTATTTTGGAGGATATTATCTATTATTTCCATTTCTTTTCAGCCCGCGGTGAAATCGATTTTAAACTTTGACTAACGGACAAATGTATAAACGTCGAGCGCGCGCGATACTTTTTCAATAGCTCGCGCTCCTATATACATCGCGAGCCACGCGAACAAAAGGAAATCATTCGCCGTCGCGTTGTGTACATTCCAAATTAACACGGGGCCGCCAGCCAGTAGCCCGCGTTCCCATTGAGCAGTGCACGGCGCGACGAATGAATCTCTTTCCCTGCGCACGATATGCGCCGGTAGCGCCGCAGATATGAAAAAACGGGACTCGCTGCGAATGCATATATAGGTTCACACGTGCATGAGGTCGTGTATACATGGAGCGAACGCGGTAATTAATTGATACGCGTGCGTGCCGTGTTTGGCTATCTATATATGCGCGAAGAACGAGGTCGCATTTTGCTTGTTACTTTTTATATGTCGATGCGGCATCATGCCAGTAGTAGTAGTGGTTGGATATTGATTGTATTTGAGATGGAGATCTCCAAGTCGATCGCTGCACACTTTACTTTGAAGAAAGGGAACTTTGTTCTTTGAAATGCGCTACACTTTGGTAGAGGATTTTCAGAGCAACTAGAATGGTTGATTGCGCTAATTAGATCAAACATTTCCTTTCTTTAATGAAAGCTTGCAGTTGAAATATTGATAGATGGTTATAGGGTTTGTTTTTTTAGAATACTATAACAATGAGTACAACAATATTAAGGACTATATCTAATATTCAATAATGAGATATTTGCAGTGACAAAATAAAGCAATTTGTCTAGGCATTAATGATCTTGTTACACAAATAAAACAACTACTGAATTCACCAAGGGAAAAAGCACCAGTCATGGATTTCAAAATAATTAGTTAAAAACTTTCCTTCACTCGACGCGCCAAAGGGAAACTTTAATTAACGTTTCCAATTTATTTTTCTGAAAAAATATTTCGATTAAAAGAAAAAAAATCGGCTCATGGAAAGTAGTCACGGTCCGAGTTCCCTCAGACGAAAACCATATAATATACATTTCACTCGCAACTCGTGGAGTTGGCCAATTGACCAGCTTTCATAAAAAAACCCTAATTACCCTTTTAGTTTCAACGAAGAAAAAAACGCGAGCAGAAAAACAATCGGAAACAAATCGAAACAAGCAATCACGCGCAATCTCATATGCAAACCATAATGGAAAGCGATTGGCAATAATAAAATTTTGAGCCGCAAGATACCGCGCCCTGCAAATCCATTTTCCCCCTCTTTTTTTCTCTTTCTCTCTCTCACTCTCTGCTTACGGCGTCCATCCACGTACGCATACCTGGGCAGAAAAAAGAGGATATTTTACGAGGATATGCGTCGGTGCGATACCGGATTTCCATTCTCGAGCGTGTACACACGAGCCTCCGGAAATATGATATTCGAAAATATAATGCACAATTGTGTAATTGATGGCATTTGTGCACCGTTGCTCGGGTGTGTTACACAAAGGCAGAGAAAGCGATGGAGAGATAGAGAGAGAGAGAGGGAGAGAGAGAGAGAGTGGCTAGCAGTAAATAAAATCCGTGGGTCCGAATCGTTGCATTGGTATACGTCCTATTATAATGCAAGCCGTCGCGCTAATTAAGTGGCGCACAATACTACATGCACAGAGAGAGAGAGAGAGAGAGAGAGAGAGAGAGAGAGAGAGACGTGTGCCAGTGGTAACAGAATTTAGTAATCAGCGCGTGGCGCCTGTATGCGTATAGGCGCGATCGGGAGGCGTGGAGACCGTTGAAAATTGTCACGCGCTCGTGGCTTCCTGCTGTTCTGTTCATGTATATCTGGACAAAAGCCTCGATAATCTCTCGTATGGCTTGCGTTAGAGTTTCGATTCATAATTGGTGCGACTGGAGGGTAAGAAAGAAGTGGGTGTGGTGTAGAGTTTGAACGATTGCTCGTAGGACACAAACGTGAAGACATTGTTTACAAACCTATTACTACATTAAGAAATATTACTTATGTCGACTGTACTCTACTATAAACTGACAAAGATTTTTCTATTGGTCTTACAGTCTAATCAATATTAATGGACAATCAGATTGCCCTTGTTTATAATCACCCCCGCAGAATCCGAAATAAACTTATATTTAAACCTGAAAAAACATGTCTTAGTAAAGGACAATCTGATCGCCCCCCACCACCCAAACGCCGTACGTTTCGAGCCCGCTCCGGCTCCTCCTCAGGGACTGAAATGAAAATCGTGTTTAGCCTCCTTATATACCCGCTACCCATCCACACTCTCCCCACCACCTACCCCCCTTTCCCCTTTAACAACTTCCCATTACAACTTAAATTAATAAAGAATGATAAATGTTATCTAATTTACTTGACTCTATCATTAAATTTACATTATTTCGATTCCTTAGAATGTGGATACTCTCAAAACACTCCCTCTTATATTTATTACTAATTCCCTGTTCTAAAACCTCCACACTCCCGAAATCGAAAGAATGCAAACAATTCAAACAATGTTCTTTTAACCCCGAAGTAAAATTTGTGGTCCGTGAACTATATTGATGTTCATATATTCTTTTTTTCAAATATCTACCCATTTGATCAATGTAACATCCATTACAATACCTATAATTAATTTTATAAACTACTCCTGATTTTAAACATTTATCATTAAACATTAAACCTATTACAATGTTCTTTTTCGAACTGCACAATCATTTTTTCAGTACCGCTTACTGACTTTTAATTCATATAATGCTAATTTTGATTCACTTGCAAACCTGTTCTTCCATTGAAGAATCCTGTGAATAGCCAATTCTAAATAGAAATTCAGAGGGAAAGAACTTTAATTATTATGTAGAAAGTAATGAATTAATTCGCGGAATTTACTCGATCGATTATTGTACACCGGCAACCAAAGGTCTTGATTTGTTAAACTCCTTTTTTTATAAATTTGATACAATCCTTTCGTAAATTGCTGAAAATAAAATTAGCTTATATTTCCTTGTAAATGTATTACAATCTCGAACGTTATTCTGTTCTGCCCTGGGAATCGATTATATATGTTTATGACTCGAACGTTATCCATAAATTGCAAGCTACCTGCATAGTTATAATCTGATTCCAACAATACATTTTTATTCAATATTACATCTAAATAAGTTCTTGACCCAATTTAGAAGGTAGCCGAGAATTACAATGTACTTTGAAATTCCGATAGAGTAAATACTCAATCATCCGTCAATGAATAGATAATATTCTATTGAATAACGTAAATATTTTATTGAACGGAACTCACATTTTTTTAAAAGCAATCTACATGCCAATCCTGTCAAAGCAATTTATCGAATTTTCTAATTACTAAATAAATATGGCTACATAGAGTAATGACTTTATGAAATCGAATATTTACGTAGTGGTTCGTAAAACCAATTGCAACCAAGTTCTCTTTCCAACAACAAAACTCCAGACAAGAATGTAACTATCGAAGAACAGATATTGTGGCTTAGAAAAACCCATTCCCAGTACAAATATCGAATCAGTCGATTATTGCCCAAGCAATATACCCAAACCAGATATCAGGCGCGAGTAGCTACATCGTGTCCAAACCCTCTCTCTCCCTCTCACACCGACATAACTGCACACGATGCGCGCGCGAGCATTGCACGAACGAGATATCGCTTCCGATTAGCATAATTGTCGAGTCTAGCGTTACCTGTACACACACACACACACACACACACACACACACACACACACACACACACACACACACACACACACACACACACACACACACACACACACACAC
>UELV01038970.1:2807-46710 GCA_900490015.1 Megastigmus stigmatizans
GGTTACTATTCGGGCATATATAGTAACCGGACCGATTTCCTGTCACTTGCGAGAGACCTGGGGTGTAGCTCGGCCGCGTAGCGGGAACGGCGCGAGGTACTATCGAGCGCGGGAAGAAGTGAGAACCCCACATATATACTCATGCATTTGTATCACATCACATTTGTACAGTATATGCAGAAGCAGAGCCGTACACGCACACAATGACCGAGTGCGAGAATATATACAAGTCGGAGGCGAAGAGAGTTGGTTGAGAGCCGTTATATACATTTAAACTTAATCATACGCAAACACAGACGCACACACACAGCGATATATGTATATAGAGGCCCATGCACGCACAGCAGCAGCAGCAGCGAGCACCGGCGCTCTCTCTCTCTCTCTCTCTCTCTCTCTCGGTCGCGGCCCCCCGCCATTTCTCGCTCGCTCGCAGGCAGGCAGGGGAGAGCTGGCGAGAGGAGCTCGCGGCTGCACGGCTCTTCAGTTCTTGGTCGTTCGCCACCGAGTCGAGAGAGTTGTAGCATGTGCCCACCAGTCCGCAGCGCCGCCACCAGCCGCACGCACGTCGTCGTCGTCGCCGAGGAGAATAACAAGCAGCAGCAACAGCAGCAGCTCGCTCACAAGCTCCTCACCTACGGCTATCGTTAGCGATAAACCACGAATACAGCCAAGGCCTACAAGGATCCACGCGATTTATTCTCCAGCGAAGCAGTTGTCGATTCCTCGTCCCCACATAGTCTGTACTCTGTGTGCGCGTGCCAGTGTGCGTGTGTTTCGTCCTCGTGAAAAGCCGCTTCTCACTTCTCTCTCTCTCTCTCTCTCTCTTTCTCTCCCTCTCAACAGTCTCCCAACTACAGCAGCAGCTACAGCAGCAGCTACAGCAGCAGCTACAGCAGCTCCCCTTGTCCCCTATACAAGTATACAGGCAGACCGGAGTCTTGTGCGTATATTCGAGGATCGGAGCAGTCGGCTTTTCCGTAGAAAAGCGCGCTGCAAGCGTCCTTCCTTTCAGTAGGTATTGTACACACTGCACCGCTCGACGCTCTTATCCTTCCACGGCTGCTTTTTCCGTTATACACTGGGCGGCAACGGAGAGAAAAAGCTGTGCAGCTCTCCGCGAATCGAAGCGACACTTTTGCCATACAAATCGGAGCATCGAGAGAGAGTACAGTAAGCGTGCACGTATGCAAGCACTGTACAGCAAGCAAGAACAGCTGACGACTGAATTTCTTGCCTCCTCCTCGACGTACTTTCTCGCCGAGAGATTTTCGCTCGGTGTGCGTGCTCCGCGTAAGATCGCGGCTCCGCTACCTACGAGCATCTCTTCTTCTCGCGCATTATAAACTCGAGTGCGGCTCGCGCCAAGAGCTGCAGTACGTGTAGTCGGATCGACTGAGAGATCGACGAATAAGGAGGAACCGCAGGGAGGTGCAGGCGGACGAGGAAAGGAAGATATATAGAAAAAAGGAAGAGCTGAGAAGAGATCAAAGATGAGCTGCTCGAACAAGCCGGTGTCCCTCGCCAAGACCTGCGAGACTCTTTTGAGCAAGTGCGAAATTCCGATCATCGACCTCGCGCACGTGGGTAAGTCGACTCCCTCGCTAACACACCTCTTACATATATACATATAGTTATATATATACAGTAACACCCACACTCGCGGCTGCCTTCATTTGTTTATATGTTCTTGAGCTTCTCTGTCTGTAAGACGCGCGTATATGTGCAAGTGCAGAGAGACGTAGGCGCGAGGATTCAGTGCGCACGCGACGTCTCTATTTTAGCCGAGCATCGCAGTCGAGAGACGACCGCATATATAATATCATCGCGCCGCGAGGGCAATTACATTCTAAATCGAGCGTCCCGACCGTCATCGCTCGCCACGAGCCGATCGTGTACGATATACAAATTCGATTTTCCGCGTTTTTTTGTCTATCCGTGTGTCGAGTGAGAAGCTGCGAGTGAGGTCGGTCTGAATTACGGTGTGCGGATGAGCGATGCGGAGCTGAGGTTTCTGGTTGCCTCGGTGGATTCTTCAGAGACAGTTTGGAGTTATGGGTTCTTTTTGGCCTAGTTCGACTAGCGCTGGATTATCGCGTTTGTTGAAACACGTGGGGTACAGCTTGACCGAGTTCGAAATGGCAGACACGAATGTAGATTCGAATACTTATCCGTTAGGCAAAAATGATAAAACTGACACCGACATGGGTTATTGACTTGTCGAGGCATACCAAAACATTATGGATATACAGTACAGTCTATTTTTGCAAGCTTAACTACGATAATAAAACTCTCAGGTGTCTTTGCACTTAATGAGTTTCATGTTTTTTGTTGAGTTTATAAAAATAACGCAGTTGTAAATAATTCCTTAGAAGTTTTAAGAGAGAGAAAACACTGAACTGACCGTCAGGAAAACATTCAAAGCTAGCAAATCGTCGAAATAAAAATCAAAGCCAGATAAACAAGGACTTTGATGATCTTTATAAAGAAAATGTTCTTTTATTCATGTATTTGTATTTAATTTAAAGATCATTTGTTTGCGTTACTGCTTACGATGGTATTACTAACTAAACTTCCATAGCCATATAGAGATATGTTCATATAGATGAAATCAACATTTTTTTTTAAAAAAATCAGTATTCAAATAGGCTGTGGATGAAAATTGATTGCACATGAAATTGATTTTTCCAAATATAAAAATAGCTTTCCAAGAGTGTCAAGTAAACATAACAATTATTACATTTATATAAATAAAAATTTGAAAAATGTCTGGCGCGTTGTTAATTCAAAGCGTTATACTTAGATTTCATAACATATTTATAAATAAAACATTTCAGCCTGTAATTTATACACGTCTGAATCTTTCATAATCTACAAATAAATATAGAAAATACTATGCGCAACACTTAAAAACTGCAAATTACAAAGAAAAACAAGCAAAACATTATTTCATAATCGCGACTCAGTGTCTATACAGAACAAGCGTCGGAGTCTCTTTAAATCCAAACTTTAACTTCCGCACAAAAGAAACGTGCAAAACAGTCAATATACACTTTCATCAGGAAAGTAAGATTTCGATTATCCAACCTCCAATGCATCGTTAGGTCATCTCTTTTTTTTTAAAAAAAAAGTCATGACTCGTTTGTTCCGCGTCTCCGCGCGCGAATAATAGTTTTCACGAAATCGGGCCATAGGTCGAGCAGCGATGAGTCCAGCTAGTGAATGTCGACGCTAAATGCAATATTGTACGAATATTGCTATTCTATATGTATGAATCATAAAACTTTTTCAAGAATGTTGTAACTATTGTTACTTAAATTTGATAATAAATAAAAAATACGAGAAAATTCGACATACGAATTTCGTCTGTAATCTAATTGTGTAAATAATTTTACTAAACAATTATATAATAAATAGAACAAGTTTTACTAAAAATAATAACTTTTAAAACGCTTATTAGACTAGCAGTTTTACCCGCAATAATTGGAATAACAATAAAAATAATGTTTTTTTAAATCCTTAAGGTATATATACCAGTTACTCTTAAGCCATCAGCACAGCAATCGCTTTCAAGGCGAGTACTATGGCGAAATGTAGTTGTAATAGCTGCGAGAGAAAATCTATACCTATATAACATATACCGATTGTAAAAATCAATCATGAAGATATAGGTGTAGTATACAGCGTTTCGCGACAGTATATCAATGCCGGTTATAGTTAGGGAAATTTTTCCCGATTTTCTTGCCGATCGATCCTTGGCCGATCTTTGAATAGATTTCCTGCAGAAAATTATATGTTTAATGAGGAAAGTTACGTACTTTATATCATCTAGGCCACTTTATTGTAGTGTCATAAGAATTGCGCTCTTATGTAACCTTTTGAGGTCAAGTGTTCTTTTTTCTTAATAACTATAAAACGATGCTAGAAAAAATTTGTGATTATAATTTAAAAATTTTGAGAGTACACAAACGAAAATGATTAATTTTTATTTTCTCTAATTGTATGAATACCGTCCTCAGGTAGCTTTATACATGATACAGTAACTTTCTAATAAAATCGGTTTAGTAGAAAAATTAATGCAAGTACACGAGAAACTTTTACCAGCTTTTTTACATTATGCAGAAGAAAGTGCATTTTTTATATATATATTCAATAAATCTTACAAATTCATCTCTCCCGCAACAAAAAAAAGTATAAAAAGAATACCTTACAAGATGAATGAGAAAATTAAAAAACACTCGTAATCTGATGGTCCAAATGAAAGAAAGTCCTTTTCATCAGATCATACATTCTTTTTATTTCGATTCCACGTACACAAAGCAGTGACTTATTAATAGACACTTTCTCTCGAGTCCGAAGAAGAAGAAGAGATTGCAAAGCCATCCAAGACTAGCTACGAAATAGCTCAGAGGTTAAGCTTCGAGATAGAAAGAGATAAAGGAGAGCCAGAGATGCTTGACCGTCTCTGTCCGATGGTTTGCTGAGGCAAGCTTTGCGACGATTCAATTCCTGAGGGAGTGAGAGAGAGAGATAGAGAGACACGACTCGATTGACGCGTTCGCCCAGCTTGCATTATGTAAAAAGCCGCGACTACGTTCCATTTTTACTCTTTTTTTTCTTCTTTCTTATTTGCGCGCCGCCTGCACGAGAATCTTCGGCGTTATTGCACAACTGTGTATATGTACATATGTATCACACGAACGCGCGTCGATTTGATCGATTCGCCGCGTGGAATCCGATTAGCCGCATGCGCGAGGAATGGGACCGTTAAATCATTGAGCGATATGTGCACAATGATTTTCTTCTCTATACAGCTGAGACGAATGAGAATCAAGGGTATACGAGGGATCCTTTTGTAATGTACGAGTGGATGCGCGGAATCGGGTCATTGGGATTTTAGAATTGTCACATGTATATTGGTTTGGGTAGCAAGAGCGAGGAGAATTCTAATTGTACATTGAATGATCGTTTTTTTGTTCAGTGCCGATCCAGTTTGCAGTGTCAAAAACTTTGTAAGATTATATCCGATCTTAATTGGATATTTCATTCAGAATTCGACAAAACACCAAAACGTTATACACGATCCAAATCGAGAAAGTTGCGCTCCGAAATCGGTACCGTCCACAAACCCTCTGCATACTGTCTGCCATCTCCAATGCACCGGAAACAATATCGTTAACCAGTTGATCGTAGGTCATTAGCCCAACCGATGCACTGTGTGAACCCACCCGAATCACCAAATTTCAGTCTCCTCACACAGTACAGCTCGGAGCCACAGCTGTTCCTTATATATCGCTCGGAAGACGTTCACACGTACTCCATGCGACACTCGTGCCTCCCACAGTTCCACTTTGCCTATCCAAAAATACGGGGAAATCATCCAAAAATATCTGCTCTCTCTCTCTCTCTCTCTCTCGGGATATTCAGCATTGCTCTGCAGTCGAGCAGCAGCAGCAATAGCAGCAGCAGAGATAGAGAAAGAGACAGCACGAGAGGAGAAGAAGAAGAAGAAGACGAAGAAGAAGTATCGACGACGGTGGCGGCATCGGTTGCCTGGCAACGAGGCGATACGAGGTCAGGCGCCTGCTGCAAGCAGGAGGTGAGTCCCCGGGGCCCGACGTTCCCTGCTGCCTCTGTCTGCGTGTGTGCTGCTGCAGTCTGTGGTGTGCGTTGGTTGTCCGTTGTGAGGTCAGAGCCCCTCTCTCTCTCTCTCTCTCTCTCTCGCTCTCTTTCTCTCTCTTTCTCTCACTCGTTCTCTCACAAAGGGCCCCTCCCTTTTTCGCCGACGTCGGCGGCTTTCCCCCCTTGCACACTGTGTGTGCGTGTGTGTGCGCCTGCAGCAGTGCGATGATTCTCCCGTTCCCTCTCTGTCCGTTTCTCCGTCTCTCTCTCCCTTCCTGCAGCTCGTGATGCTTGCACACACATCGACCCTTGATGGTGTGGCCGTGTACGAGATACATATGCGTGATGTCTCGGGTGTGCATTGGCTCTGGGTGGCTCTGTGGGTCTCTGGATATTTGAATAGCGATTTATATACTGCATTTTTCATAATTTATTGGTATTCTGAAGACTTTTTTCATCTTCGAGCATGATGTCATTGCTTGTACGTAGTAAACATTTTTTGTTTCGATGGCCAACTCTGATCGAGTTATGATTATTAATTCTTTTTTTATGCACTCTGCATTTGAATCTATAAAAGAACTTTTTAAGGTTTACGTGATATTACATAGTTTTGGTTTTATTTCGGAATATATTTAATGTAGACTATACTTAAATCTATAACAAAATTTAGATGAAAGCAAGAAAAACATGTATGCAAACGCACGCCAATCCCTATTTCAGATAAATAATGCACCGCTCATATGAATCATCAAAGTCAGAATAAGTCGGTTTGCAAAAAGAAGAAGAAGAAGAAGAAGAAGAACAGAGAGAGAGAGAGAGAGAGAGAGAGAGAGAGATGCATTAACGTCTCTGGGTGGTACGCATGCATTTAAATCCATACCCCCCCACCATCCGTCATTAAAGGAACCGTACGACAGCGCATAAAGTAGAATCTTATACATGTTGTGCAGTACAAGGGAGAGTAGCTTTACACGTGTGCGCGCATGTGCTGCACGTACCTATACATGTACAGAGGAGCAGTCAGTCGCTATGACACCTGCCGACTTACGTCTGGCCCTTTGTTCTGGCCTCGATCCTTCACCTTCTGGGCTCGAAACTTGCTTTCTCTCTTTCTCTCACTCCATCCTCCCTTCTTCCTCGACCGCTCACGCTTGCTGATATATACTTATACTCACGCGAGAGAGAGAGAGAGAGAGAGAGAGAGAGAGAGAGAGAGAGAGAAGGCGAAACTTACAGTAACAGCGTCCTGGTTGTCCGAGGTCTAGGTCCGGGCGCAACCGCTTCGTACGTCGCCCTTTTACCGAAACCGTATATCGCCTGTACTTGCGAATACGCATATACACGCATTCACGGGCAGTTAACGCTTCCATGGTCGTAACAACCGCCATTAAATCGCACTCGCCGCTTTTCGACTGACGCGTCGAGCCGAGCGCCATTGCCGGATCTTAATTGATTCGTTTATTAATAATTTGAGCGATGGTGCTTGTAAGATAAGTGATATACATTCTGAGCTCATTTTTTAAATGTTGCCGCTGGATTATCGTTTTATAAGTTTTTTGATGAGATCGGCCGATAAAATTGAATAATGGAAATCTTGATTGTCAGTTTAGATTGATGAGCTTTTTTGTTAAGCGCACTCTCCGCTGCACGCATTGTTCTTATTGCAGTTTGTTTAGTTTCGTTAATAAACCTGGTTCAAGCTCAATTTATTTATAGATCGGGTTAATTTGCGAAAAACGTTTACATATTGCACTGACAAGATTAATGTAATTGCACAAATGTAATTACTATTTTTTTAAACTATTATATAGAATAAAGATATAGTCTATTACTTAAAATTTTCTCGATCGGTGTGAAATAACACTCGAAAGTTTTACTCTGAACATTTTTGAAAAGACATGTTTACTGCATGTTTCGTCTAAAGTATAATTTAACCCGAATAGTTAATTATACAAGGAAATTATTTAATCTACAGTTGATTTCTAAATGCAATTGGCATTAAAAGGTCTTTCAAGCGTATAATCCGAAGGATAAATTTAAGATTCGTACTCAAATGCCATTCGTGATTTCACGGATGTAATGATATAGCGATGCTTCTTAGTTACCTCCTAATTCGCTCTCGATCCATATTCGAGTTTCTCACGTCTGTGTACCATACGAAAAAACATGCGTTTAAATCGTATGTACTGATGAGCTTCAAATATTATGAGCGGTTAGAAATGTAATTATTTGCGGGCCATTTAAGTGATGTCACTGCATGACGATATCACTCGTTGTGATACTTAAAATGTGTGTAGAGGCACATAATTTTGAGCTCATTCTTAAATTTTCAAGGAAACACTCGCCTCTGTCTATGTTCTAAAGATAAAATTTGCATTTGCAAGTGTGTCAAAACGGCGATACTTGACTGTATACTATTTACATTTTTTTCGCTATTAGTATATATACCTAAGGTAAACATATACAAGTAAAATGTATTACGCTTTCACGAAGAAGGATTCATCTTATCTCATGGTAAATCATGGTCAAATCTGCAAATTACAAATTGTTAGTATTTAACTGGAAACACTGAGTCATAGACATTACTCAATGCATCCAAGCAATTATTCTCTTATATATGTATATATATATATATTTGAATGTATAAGCGCATCGATTCGTTTAACTAACTTTGCGGTATTTTAATAAGCAATAAATTCAGGGACGATCATCCGTATAGACTTTTTCGTCGCAGTGGCCACATTGTATCAAAAAGATCGGAGCTGATAAACAGTTGGAGAGGCAAAAAAGTACAGAAGTATAGCAAGCAGATTAAACTTTCAACGAGCGTCTCGCTCGCATCTTTTTCCCGCCGAAGAATGCTACCGAGTCATTGACTTGGAAGCAGCGGCGCACGAGAATTCCATACGAGAAGATTTGGTCAAGCACAAGGATCATTTCTTTTGGCATGATACTCAGTTTTGTTTCGTTTTGCTTCAGCCTCGCACGCACACACACGCACATATACACACACGTTCACAGCGAGCCCGAGGCTGTGAGAGTATAACACACAAAGCATAAAGGTTGTCTTGTACTGTCCGCGCTCTAGCGTCACGCATATCTCCCGCGAATAATGGAAATATATATTCGAAACGTCGTATATCTATACAATTCTCTGGAAAGGGGGGGGGGGCAAAAACGAAAATAAGCACTTAAGCCTTGTTTCCAATTCAGGTGGAGCGCGGACTCTTTTCGGTTTCCAGAAAGACGCGCGACCCCCGAAGAATGAATGAAAATGCGGCGCGAGAAAACAATTTGCAAAATGAGCAGTCGCGCGTTACATATATACGCTCTGGCGTTTGGCCTGTATGTCTCGTCGCGGCATTCCATTGGAGGAAAAAAAAAGCGTCCCCCAAGGTGAGAGTTATTTGCCATAAAATGGGCTTTGCAAAAATCCGTAAAAGTGTCGTAAAAAGCGAAAGAGCGCTGGCGCGTGCTGTTGCTGCTGTTGCTGCTGTTGTTGCTGCTTATAAGCGACTGCAGCTCCACGAGTGCGCGCGCACTCGTTGTATATATACCTAATACAGTGTAAAACTGTCGCTCTTACATTTTCTCTTGTTTTTCCTCTCTCTCTCTCTCTCTCTCTCTCTCAATTAGGATTTCGTAATAGCGTGGTCCGACACGGCCATTATTCAGCTTTATAATAACCTCAGCTATACACAGAAATGAATTATTTATCTTAGAGAATGACTGTTGCAATACGAGAAATAATAAGTTGTCAACATTAAATAATTAAAGCACGAATTAATGCATATATGCTGAATGTTATTGCGTGTCAATGGCGTTCATGAGACATTCCAGAAATTTTACGTATAAAATTTCCATTCTGCATCGCTCAAATCATCACGAGTCCCGAGTTTTCATTGCCAATGAAAAAAAAATTCCTATACAGAAAACAATAATTATAGGAAGATTTCCTCGTTCATAAACTGCTGCACTACTTATAGTAACGCAGCAGCAACGTTGCAGCATCGAGAGCAGAGCAGATTTTTAAAGTCAGCGCGGGTTATTAGGTCTCGAGGATCGTCGCAGTTCGTAACACGACGGAACACGAGATCGGTGGTGGCGTCGCGATCCACTAGCGCCGCGAGTGCGATATTGGCTTCTTTTCACGCGGCGGGCAACGGGCCAACGCTACCAGTGGATCATCTCTCTGACGAGCTTCTCCTGCCTCCACCTATATATGTATATCGATATGTTGTAAGGTGGAGTATAGGTTCGTCGGATGTGTATCGTGTATCGATGACGCGACGGCGATACGCGAGACACTCGTCAGTGAATTGCTCGGTTGCGCCCTCGATTGCGCCGACTTTAGTAATATTAGAGAGGATTCGCTTACAGATTTTTAAGTGGTTTTTCTCCATAGAATATGTAGGATCTTTTTTCTCCTCAAGTGCTAGCAGTTGCAGTTGTCAGAATTGCCTTGTATATATAATATACGATTGATGTATGCGAAATAATAAATATAAGTATTTTGCTTCATTTACATGTCCTCCAAGCGTGTAGACATTTTTTTTTAAATTTTAAACAATAAAATCTACTTTTGTATTTGGTATACATTTGAGGTATATTATCTCGCAATGCGTAATCAAAGACTTGAAGAGTTGTAAAGTAATAACTGAATACATTATTATATTTTTATAGACTATTATAAAATTCTCTATATAAGTTTATAACAGTCCGACTGATATTATTTTATCAGAAAATTGCTATGTTTGAGTGACGCCATAAAAAATGCTTCAAATTTCATATTATTTAAACGTCTCTCGTTTTATTAAAACAAATATTTCGATTGACTCAACGGAGGTAAGCATGTTTATACTAGGCATGAGCAGAAACGAAAATAAAAGAATTAAGTATAAGCAAAATACATGTGCTCCCTTTGTCATTGTAAAATATGAGCAATGTCACGTCTCGCTAAATAATCTAAATCTGAATAACTACATTCACGTTCGAGCTGAAATTATAATTACTCTTTGCAATATATATCCAATTCTCCCTGAAATCACTTTCATTTTTAGTCTAGTCGCTGATATTTTAAGCCCTACCCCCGATAACTATTATTATATCAGACTACGCAAACTTTCTAGAAAAGGCGCCTATGCAGACTAGACGTAGACCTCACCTACGGACATCGTTACAACGGCTCGTACATCACCAACGAAAGACGCGCCGGAAAGTATAAATCCGGAAGTAAAAAGCTTCCCGCGCGTTTATGTACGCGTTTGTCCGCGTGTGAGCATAGGTATAAAAAGCGTCGAGGAATGACCAGAATAGACCAGCGAGCGCGCTTTCATTGAAATTGTGTATACACCTATATATTCGCACATACATATACATACATAAGCATGTACATGTCGAAGGTGTGCAGGCGCGGGCACACTTGTCGCGGATAAGTGTATGTGCGTCGCACAACGTTTTGACCTCGGATTGCGCAAAACTTTCGAATTAATTTTTATCTCGGCGCGTGCAGTGCAGTGTGTGTGTGTGTGTGCGTGTGTGTGTGTGTGTATCAACGTCGCGCGAAAAGCTTTGCCGGCACGCGAGACGGTTTAATTGATCGGGGAGTCGACGGTTTTCGCACCAACAATCTGCGGTGTATATGCGTATAAATATTAGTAAAAATAATAGTTTTAAATGATCGTTGTTTTAGTAAAATTATTATGATGCGTCCAATTTAATAAATAAGTAAAGTGGGATTTTCATTATATAGTATGAATTGTCTAATATTTCAAGTTACACGGAAATGAAATGATGCAGTAATCGTTATAACTGCAAAAAAATCTTCATATCACCGTACATAATTTGTGAGATAAGGTACGCGTTTCAGTTTGATCTCGCTTATATAAAACATTGAATTACACAAACAATGCAAAACAGAACGCGAGTTCTTTACTGCACATGTACAGAAAACGTATTTAGCATCCTGCAAGAAAGAAAAGAAAACAAAGAATCGATGATTCCGATATGGCTGTAATTTATAGGCCGATTCCGGCTCTCCGCGTAACACATTACATTGATAAAACGTTCGATTCTCGCGCTGAAACGAATTATACCAGATATCGGAAAATGGCTCCGCACAGATAGCGAGAGAGAGAGAGAGAGAGAGAAATGTAGTCACATTTTCCAATTCTTTGTGGTGACTGTTATATATACACTGTACACACATTCTTACGAGTACATAATAGTTCGTTAGAGAAGTCAATTTGAATCTGATAGAGCGATGCTGCGCACACAGACTCGCATGATTCACTCGTTTATCAGCCATTTCCGCGAAATTACTTAGCTTAATTGTGAATCCAATTATCACGGTACACACATTCGGACGTTAATTGAATATTCAATTTGAAATTGTGCCGCCGCTTGTGATCTACGGCTAAACGCAGTGTATTTCATTGCACGCGCCCTTAGGGAATTCTTTATTTATATCCGTTCGTTATGTATATAGGTATTAGTATTTATTTCCGAGAAGCATCGACGATTTTCCGAAAGCAATTGCGATATGTGCAGAGAGACTGCGAGAACGTGACCGTACCTATGTATAGCGGCGAAGAGATTCCTGCTTTATCGGCACGCGTGCAACATTGATAGAGCTCTATTTTTAACAATTCTCTCGGTCGTCAATGAGCGGCGATAAATTATTTTTGCGCCGATACCGCGGCGACGGAGGCGGCAATGAATTATACCAAGAGCAGAGTTCGATTGATTTATATAAATTTTTAAAAATATAATTCAAACATCTCATCGCCTCTATATTCGGTATATATTCTCTGCTATTGTTCCCGATTTACACATTTTTCTCCGTACTCCGGTTTGACCCACTCAACTGGCAATTACTATGATTTTCTCTCTCTCTTTCTTTCTCTGTCTCACTCCGCAACCCGCACGTATTAATAAACAAGAAAAAGAAAAAGGGAACGAGTATATCTATTTCAAAAGTATAACAAGGCTATCCGATTTTTCTAGCCTGTGCAGCAACAGCAGTAGCAGCAGCAGCGACAGAGTACGCATACGCAAATTCTTGGCATTGAATAATTTGGAATCGTTTTCGTTGCCGTTCAGAAAGACGCATAGAGTTCGTTATCCGCCTGTTTAAGAAGCGACAAAAGCTGAGGAAGGAAAAAAAGGAGGGAACGAGCGAAAAAGAGTATACATAGGCCTTTTATCGGCTCTCGTCGTCGCGCAGCTGGCAACATTTTAACCCCGGCGTAGTCCGAGTATTCGACGAGACAGGAAACGCTCGCTTCTTCTCTCTCTCTCTCTCTCTCTCTCTCTCTCTCTCTCTTGCTCCTCGACTTTTCTTCTATATCTTTTTCTGTCAAGCTGCGCTTCTCTATCTTTCGGCCTCGGCCTCGCCGTGCGTATGCCTGTATGTATGTATGTGTGTGTGTATATATTTCCCTGTATGTGTTTGCTCATCCGGTTTTTCTCCTCCTCTCTCGCTCTCGCACTCCGAATCAGATGGAGAATCTTCGCTCCTTTTTTTTTCGGGAACATAAAAGTTCCTCGGCTACTTTCGAGTTCCACTTTTTTCTCTCTCCTCTCAGTACCAACGATGCTTCTACAGCAGCATATAAAAGTGGGAAGAGGCTAGGATTTTTATTTTCCGCTTTTAAATCTACATCGTCGAATTATATAATATTTTTTCCTTTTACGATTCGCGGAAGGAGCGGTAAAAAAGACAGGCTAACAACATTAAAACGACAGGCATTCAGGTACTAACGATATCGCTCAAACTGCTCGTCGACTTATTTACAACATTATCAAAGAAACATCTGCTAACATCGGCACTATCTTCCTTTCTTGCAGTTCATCCGAACGCTTGCAGGCCTATCTGAAAATTCACAAAACGCAAAAATCAAATACCGAGTATGAAATACTTGAGTGTAAATCATAAATCCAAACCAAATTTGGCTTAAGTATATATAAACTCTTCGACGTTCTCGATCCTCATCCACTCGCTCAAGTGCCACTCACGTTCACGATCAGCATTCACCAGCTCGTGTCGCGATGCAAATTCTCAAAGTCAAATCCTTTCCGGAAGTTCCAAGACCGTATAAGCGCTGGTCACTTGTCGGAAGGAAGACTATATATCGTACAAGTCGAGTGGCCGTCGATGGTCTCGCGTGTATATAGAAAGGACGACTCGTGTCGATTGCACGGAAAAGAGAACATGCATTATAAAGCTCTAACGCGGCGGCGCTTCGTCAGCAGCGCTTAGCCGGCCACGTGAAGAGAGCGAGAAATTCGCGCACCCATGTGCCGAGCGCGTGTGCACCTTTACCGAGCGTTACGCCTCTCTCTCTCTCTTTCTTTAGATATATACTCATTAACAGTGAGGGATTTTCGTTTTTCTGGGACACGACGTTACCCCGACTTCCTGGTTAAGTTTTCAAAATTTTAGTTGTACTCTAACTAAAAGCGTTGCTGAATAGACAAGATTGATGTGGTCAATTAGCAGTCCGTTAATTTTTCCTTATTTGAGGATTTGCGCGTCGCTATGTATGCTGCGCAAAATCCTTCAAATTAATAATAGCTTAGAAACTACAAATAAAGCAAGCCGTGAAGTTTTCATTAATTAACGGTAACGAAAGACGATATAATTTGGACGAGAGGACGAATAATATATATACGATTAGTCCAATTCGAAACGAATCGAGTCTCATAATTCGCGGTATAATACGAGTTTATTTCCGCTCGCTGCGCTGCCGCCTTATCAGAGCCCGAGATCGAATTCAAGGTTAGCCTCTACAATATGTGCCGAATAAAAAAAGTCGCACACACACACACATATGAGCAGCCGAGTATAACACGAGACTTTGTAATCGCTGTAATTGTTTTCCCGCCGCCTGCATCTCCATTCGATTCATAATAATTATCGCCTGTACGTCTGCGTCTCGGCCGACGAATTCGATCATTCCGCGGCTCTGTTTTCACGCGCGCGCGCGATCGAGAGAAAATTACAAAGAGCACGTGGTGTGCCGTCGTGTTTGCCAACAATATGCAGCCGAGATTCTCGATAGCGCAATGATGCACTCGATTTGTTTGAGGCCTTTTCGCGTACTTATAGATTCTATTATGGATGCGGAGTTAAAGTCGCGCATGATAATACGAATTGATTATCCTCGTGCTCCGCATGTGCTCCTTCCGTTTGGCCTTTTGATTATATCGATACGAGAGACACAAAAAATGGTCTGGCAGCAAAAAAGGCGCCTCCTTCGCTGACGTCAGGAATCCAAAAGTGTTACAGCGAGTGACGTTAGTGGTTCACAAATATTTGTAACCGTCTGTATTTTGTTTTATCTCTTTGTTTTATTATACTAAAGTCTGCACTTAAGTCCTGCACTTTGCTTACATGGTCTTTAATACGATACTTTGAAATCAATCAATCTTGTGCAATAATACATTGGTTTAAAATGTCATTTCCACGTAGATTCTCAATCAAAATTACATTTCATTAATTGCAATGAAAATTGCGGTTTTAATGACTTATTAAATGTAGGTTGTAGTATGTATGCAATGAAAGGATAAGTGTAGAATCGGTGCCGATTATGGAATACAGACATTGACACAAGTGGTATAATCACACGCACAATCATTATACTATAATACACACACACAGACACGAACACCGGAGACGGAAGTCCGATCAGCTGTTCTCCTCGTGATTTGTTCTCGGCGCGCAGCGACGATGACGAGTTTTTTAAGCTGCAGCGAAACGAGAAAAGCTTGGAAGAATTTTTACAACACGCTTAATCTTCCACGCGTTGATTTGACTCTTTTACAACCTCTTTTTGCCGTTTCGTAATAACCAATTATGCACAATAATGCGCCGTACATTATTTTTTTTTCCTCTTCTCGAACTTAGCTAATGTTAAATAAATTTGCATTTTCGCTACTCGCCACGAGGCAATTATCGCGGTACGAACGAGCATTGCCGCATCATTATAAAGTAATCTGGACGCGGATAAGTAATCGTTCGCTGCATTTCGCTATAATTTTGAAACCATATAAAACGAATCGTCGATAAAAAACTTTTCCATCAAAGCTTTTAGGAAAAAGTGTTCAATAAATGTGCATGGAGAAAAGGGTATTTTCAAGAAACGCGTCTTTAAAAAAAAACGAGAGATTTTTCTATAAACAATCCAAAGAGCGATTCGCTGGTGCATAAAATAGATATATACAGTTATCGAGGCGCTGCCAACGGCGGCGGCGGCACGGCCTGGCGCAGCGGTTTTGCATTTATGCCCCGCTCGAGAAAAGAGCCACAGCGCGCCAAGTGTATCCATTACAAAATAAAATGGACAAAAATTCGCCTTATTAAACTACAGTTAGATCAAGTGGCTGTAGAAGTACGTCGCGCGGTGCGGCTTTATATACTTCCTGAATTCGATACAAGCGAACCGTTTAGCTCGACTCGCGCGATCATCGGCGGAGAAAAATCCTTGTAAACAAATACTCCTCCGGTGCCGCCGGTGAACAGCTATAGGGAAAAAAGGACTAATAGTCGGGCACTGCGGGCTTTTCCTGTAGCTATATAGCCTTTTCTTTTGCTCTCGGCTCGATTCCAGACCGCTCTTCATTATCGAATGTCCAACTCCGTGCAGCGAGATTTCGATCGAATTACGATTTCTAATGCGCCGCCGATGCGCCGCAGACTAGGTAGCGATGTTATAAGCGGAAAAGAAATCCGCGACGCTCCTTTTCGCGCTAAACCTATCCTACACACCTATATATGTTTTGTTGTGTGTACATATACGGCGAGCATGCAAATGTCCCCCTCTGAGAGAGTTTGACTGCAGTGACGTGTTCGCGCCTTTTAGCGCCCCGTTCTCTTTGACTTTGCTTTTTGCGCTCGAGCGACAAGTGATTTTTCAAAGATTATACTTTTTCTGTTGGTTTCAGAGAAATGTTTTAATTAGATTCTCCGTCACGTGCAGTGGCGGAAACACCAATACGAGATTTAAATACGAAATAATAATGATGTGTATAAATATATAACAATATTAGTATGTGTGATCCTAATTATGATACAGATATTCTTGTCCTTGAGTTTAAAATGTATGGTAATTTATACAAATATGACCTGTAAAGCATTTTAAAAAGAGAAAAATAAAATATGTTTTTAAATGCTAACATTTACGGCAATAGTGCAAACACACCAGGTTGTTTATTTTGCATTGAACTGAATAAATCCTAAAACTGTACCATAAAAAATAAAAAAAATTTAGTGCAGTGTCACGCATAAATACTGCAGTCGCGTGTGCATCATCATTTCATTGCTCGCGCCATGCATAAAATCACTCTGCTTCTACAGCGAAGCAATCCTGCAAGCTACTTTTACAACACTTTTTTTTGTCGCATTCACCCGTATATAAACAAGCTGTAGCTCAGTAAACAATTAGCCGCATTCCTGCTTGGTGGAAATTAAAAAAGAAAAAAAAACAAGAGAGAAGAAGAAGTAACGCATAAGCGCCGTTAATAAGCGTAACAAGGGATTCGCGTTCGGGTGAGTTCTCGCGCGGATCTGCAGTAACCGGCACTTTTCACGTGAATCAAGCGTGTTTCCACAATAATGTACCAGGAATGCGATATGACGTAACTATATACATGGGATTCCTCCTCCTTCCTCTCTCTCTCTCTCTCTCTCTCTCTCTCTCTTATGTTTAATTAGTGCCGATGCGCGCCATATTTTTTTCAGGTGCGAGGAGGGAAAAAAGAGCCTGCGCCTCGCGCGGATAATAGAGGCGTTTATACAATTATCGTCACGTGCGTTCTGTGATTGCGGATGTCTCGTTTTCCATGCCAATCGTATGTTTTTGTCATTTGCGAAGAATTTCGCGCGCCTCTCCGCAGAAGTAAGCAAAGCTTTTTCCGCAGTCGGATTTTATGGTACAAAATAATCATGCAATATCCCGAGCTCATTCTCTTTATCGTTAATTGAAGAATATAGGTTTTGGCAACGATAAATTTTCCTGGTAAAAGCAAAATCTCTCCTACGCAATCTTTCCTACAATGCACACATATATAGACACTGAAAGTGTCCGTACTTTAGTGTACGAGTGTATAGAAGCTCGTCAAGCATTAACACATCCATCTAAAACCTTCGCTCGCTGTGTCATAATTTCAAAACGGCGGCCCAGCCTCAAAAAAATACAAACGGATCATTAATTCTGAGAGTTCAAGCAGTCGCATAATAAATCCCATATCTGCATGGCTCATTGTCGGCCAAACTGATTCGACTTTCGCAAATAAGCGATGGGGCCGATAAATTCAAAACCAAATCTCTGCACGAACGAACTCTACAATTACCCTCACCAAGCGGCACCAACTCTGACGCAAAATATATTCGACAACGACTCCTCCGATAAGCGAACTAACAGTTTTCCCAAACGATTTATCACTCAGATGTACACTTTCTAGCCGCACTGACTGCACACGCGCTTCTACCTCTGCTATAAACACATGTATATATATATAAATACCCCAAGAGCCGTGCGCAGAAAATTCACAAATACACATACGCGCGCGGCTCTAAAGTACACATACATATATATTCGCGACTGCAAGTCCGACGTTGCCGCGCGCGGCGGGGAAAAGCTACTTTTACTCGCGGCCTGAATTATATTTGCTAAAATGCGCCTGGCCGCGCAAGTCCTTTTGTTCTTTTGGGGCCTTTGCCGCCTACTCGTATTATACATCTCGAGAGTATAATTCGAGTTTACTGCACATGCTGCTGCTGCACTTGCATACCGCTGTGTGCCGCGAGAGCCAGATTTCCTTGGTGTTTTACAGGCCGACGTCAAATGTTCAAAGAGGAATTGCGTGGGGCTAAAGAGGAACGACGCGTCGCTTCGTGTATGTTTTGACGTTGGATATATATTTGAAAAATGAGTAAATAACGAGTCCCTCCATAATTCAAATCTATCGTCGTCGTTTGTGAAGCTATTGAGGAAAGACAGTTTAATGCTAATGATGTAATGTTAATTTTAAAGTTTATTCAATAAACTAGATCAGATAGTGCGGTACGTATACATTTTTCAAAGAAAACCTTTAAAACTTGTAAAATTTGATGATCCCGCGTGTGAAGAGTAATGGAGATCTTTCTGGGCAACTGATAAATGTTAACGACTGTATTTTAAAGTTTGATAATGACCCATCATATAAAACTCTTGACCTTGAGCCAAGCACTGATTACATAGTTGTAAAGATACATCGCTTATACCAATCGATGTACTGAAATATCCATCGAAAAATCTATAGCATTACATTTATTACCCAAATTGCACGTCGTGCACTTTTAAAAAATGCACGCCTGCCAAGCTTCAAAGCTCGAAACTTCCCGAAAAACACAATTATATCCAATATTCAATGCCACTATACGCAAAAGAACGATTAATCCCGGGACAAAAGAAGAACTACCGAATGACGCGAGCTCTCACATTATTCTCCTAAAATACGAAGCGATAGACCAACGAGGAGAGAATTCGGGGGGGGGGGGGGGGGGGGAGAGAAATCGGGTTTTTTTCCGCTACAGACGTCATCGCGGGGACGTGCACGAGACCGTAGATCTCGGGGAGGAGGTGCGAGCACACACGAGGTCCTAGTGCATAACTCGAGTCCGATTCGATTAAGCGCTGACCTTGACGTCGAGAGACACTACTCGAGAGACACTACTCTACGACGAGCGAAATGGCAATTCGAGACAATTAGAATACATTAGATTGCTCCTCCGTCGCTGCTTCTGCTGCTGCTACTGCTCGTGCTGTCCTCACCTTGGCTCCCGATTATAACGTCCTTTTTTTTCGGACATGAATTTTTCACGCGAATATGTACGTCACGTTTTGGGCGTCGCGCAGCTGCGCGCGTACGTTTTTTTTCTTAATCTTCACGTGCAAAGATCTCGTGCGGCTTGATAATGAAGAAGAGGACGCGTTTGTGTGTGAACGGAGCGGGAAATCCGAAGGCGATAATAATTTATTACAGTAGGCTATTACTTTTTCTCGACTGTGTGGCGGCGGTAAGAGGAGTCGAGGAGAGAGAAAGAGAGAGAGAGAGAGAGAGAGAGAGAGAAATAAGAGAACGAGCGCGTGACCGACTGCGCACTCGAAATCAATTCCTTTTCTTTATCGAACGTTTACAAAAGCGACTCTTCTCTACGTCCATTCGTTTGTAATTATTCGTTACGCCGCTATTATCTGGCCACGATGAGCTAATAATTCAGAGCTAATTGACAGTTTCCGTAAATATCTCTTGGAAGCGTTTAAGTTGAAGGTGCAAAACTTTATAATTGACAGTATTGAAATCAGACTTATACAACTACGTGTTTTTTTTTAACTAGTGAATAAAAATCACTTTCCAATCATTTGCGACAATTTAAAGTCAGAAATAATCTGATGAAAATGTTGAAGTAAAGAATAATAAGCAGAAAGTTACTACACAGACATGAACTATCATTTCGAAGAATTGCTTAGACAAAGAATTGATTTTCGATGATCGCTCATAGCGCACAGTTTGATGACTAACAATACTGCGAATATATACAAGATAGAGAGAGAGAGTTTAAGAAAAAAAGACCGTCGAACCCACTCTAAGAGTAAAAGCCTATACGTGTATCTACACACAGTGCAGCCCAACGGCTATACAGAGGGGCGAAAGGAGAAATGGTATTTTTCTCCTCTTCTTTATCGTGCGTAGCACAGCGAGAATAGGCGGAGAGAGGGAAAGGGGACAAGCACATTCGCGTCTCTCTCTCTCTCTCTCTCTCTCTCTCTCTCTTATGGGTCTTAAATCAAACCTACGCTCACCTACGAGCACGGCGCATAATAAACTTGACTTTTTTGCGCAATAAAGCGCAGTTCAATTGCGCGCTTCTATGTACTCGACTTCCCGTTCTCCCTCCCTCTCTCTCTCTCCCTCCCTCTCTCTCTCTCCCTACCTTTCCCGTGTTTCTTTTGCTTTCGCGACTTATCTGCAGGTATTGTATATAGGCGTCTTAGCGTGTGTAGCGCGATTAGATTTGTTAATACCGAAATTATGACGAATCCCTTTATGTGTCGGACTCGATAAAAGTGCTGCCCAAGTCTGATTCAGACTCGCGAATTCGATCAGAATTATCGCGTGTGCAGGCCGCACTTATTTGTTTGCAATCGTTACTCATTGCTGCAGTTGCGGAAACAAATGCATACAAAAATTGAAGGAAAATAAATAATTATATTTATTGCAATCTTTGTGGAGATTCACGTTTTTACTTTTCAGATATGGATTTAATCAAAACAGTGCATGTATTTTTATAATAATAACGATCGCTCAGCACTGCAGTCGTCAGAGTGCGAGAGTCACGCAGCGAACTAATGCTCAGTGAGTAATTTCCTGATAACCCAGACACACCGTTTAAAGCTGTACACAGCGAGTCTACACCCACTCTGTCCTCAAATAAAATCAAGATCTACACTGCATACAATTGAGTATCCATATATGGAACGAAATACGAAATAGACGTTGCGAAAAGAGAATAAAAGCGGTTTGGTCCTGTGTCTCGAAACGGTTTTCATTATTAAACGCCTCGATCTCAAACGAAACGACAAACGAGCGAAACACACATATTCGTTATCGTTGCCGTCAGATTCTCTCTCTCTCTCTCTCTCTCTCTCCCTCCGTCTTCATCATCCGCAAGTATTCCACGTTATCGCGGCGAGTGACAGCAACACAAACGGTGTAAGCCAATCATCCCCACCTTGGGAGCAATCGGAAACTTTTGCCGAGACGATCGATCGCTGCTGCTGCAGATACGAGATTGCGCTATTTTACCCACCGCTTCTATATATATCTAACGATTCGACGACGCGCGCGGCCATAGTTTCGATTTAATGGATTTTCGTCGACTGCTGCTGCACATGTGCAGCTACTGCTGTTGTTGCTGCTGCTGCGAATCTCGTTCCGGGAACTATAATTCAATGAGTCATGAGAGGTGTTTGAATTTACGGTGTATGTGTGTGTGTCTGTCTCTCTGTGTGCAGTACACGCGTGAAACGATTTTTCGAGTGCCTCGCGCGAGGCGAGAGTGTGGAAAAAGATTATAGGCGGGATACTGGATAGAGAATCGGCTTTTCGAATGCGTTCTGATAAAGCTGTCATACTGTGTCTGTAAAATGTTGATGCAGATAAAGCCTTCGCGTCTCTATTGTCGGCGCTGATGCGTGTGTAATTTTCGAGACTTTTTTGTAGACACAATCTAATGTGTCTCCGCGCGTGTATACGTTTCATTATTAGCTTAACTTTGTGTGGGATTATACGAGCTGGCGCGGAATCGCAGGCGTGAAAATTATTTCATTCGTTTAATCCGGAACGAAAGCAGCACTTAAAAGTATAACAACGATTTGCATTAAAGGGGTTTAACAAAGATAATAAACGCAATGATAATAAAGATAATGACAAAATTGAAACAAGTGTTGCTTAGCGTCACTTTATTTATTCGCGCGCAATATATACTTTATCGGGTTATCAACGATATCGTGATTCTCAATACGCGTGTGCAACTAAATGATATGTGCAGCTCCCCAAGTTCAATTTGAGAAATTTCAAAATTCAATGAATTAATTTCTTCAATTGGGCAAATCGATCAAATGGATCGTAAGAACGTGATGCTTACAATACAGTCACTATGCTATCTCGAAAAGCGAGGCCTAAGAACATAACAGCAGCCATATTACACCCGTTAATCGGCCGTAATTTAGTTGTATCTCTCGCACTCTCGTTTGCTCCAATCATACCGCGCGCACGCAGACACGGGACGAGCCTTTTCGCCTCGTTAAGCTCCGCTGCTGCTGCTATTGCTGCTTCCCGTCTCTTATGCACACACACACAGTCTGCACGCGAGAACGAATTTTTATTTTTTTAATAAACCTCGAATAAATCAACGAAAGATTTCAAGATCGATTTACAGCCTCCTCGGAGCTGCTGCTGACTCGGCGGCTGAGGCGGTGTGCTTAGTTTGCAATTAATCTCTCGCCGAGTGATTCGCGTCAGATGTGCCGTATATTACGCCTGTGTCAGCGGGAGGTGGCAAGGAAATAAAAGAGAAAAAAAAAATGTGCCGATAATTAGCGCGCGCGGGCAAGCTCGTCTGTCTGTGTCTCGTTGTCGCGCAATGATAAGTGCCGCTTGTCTGTGTATGTGCGTTAGTTGGTATGTAGCGCCGTTGGAGCGAACTCGTGGATATAGTTAATCAAACACTGATGAGTGTCGTAATTTCAGCGCTTTGTCTCGAGCTCTGCGCCTCTTTCCTTTTTTTATGTCACTTTACAGCTGTTTTTACTTTTACGGTTGAGCAGCTTTTTTTCTTGTCTCTAGTATACTCGAGCGATATCGATGCTGTCACAGCTTTATTAAAAAACGATTGACTGTGATCCGAGTTCACAAGTGTAGCAGTTTGCAAAGTGCATAATTAAAGCAGAAACATGGAAATTCGAATGAAATGGAAAAAACTCATTTAGCTTTATTTATTCGTTTTTGATTGAATTGTGCATAGTCTAGACCTGTTGAAGCTCAATCATTTGGCTTCACCTGTTAGTCATTAATAATCGTTGTATATTAATTCAATATTTTTTATAATTCAAAGCAATTGAGACATAACGTGCCAATAAATGTCCTTCGTCCAACCTGTTGCCACAATGACGTAGTGTCTTTAATTATTCAAGTTTGAAAATTGAATTAGGTTCAATCGAACAGCTCCGCGACAAAAATAGTTGTAAGTCCTGGTCTCTCGATGCGCCATTGAAATGATTCTATAGGGGCGACTCAATCGTCCCTACGCGTCCATTCACAAAGCCAAAGCCGCATGTAAGTATAATGAAAAGCGATCCAAAAATACATTACTCTACGATTCGGCGTGATGAGTAATTCTTAGTTTCACAGGGAAATAGACACGCGATTCGAAGACGTGGAAAAAAAGCACATGATTGAATGCTGGACGTCATTGCGAACGAAATCCCTATACTATTTTAGCAAAGATTCTTATTAAATACTCGTGATCTATCTGTCAGAATAATGTATTATACTTCTTGGATTATTTATAACTATAATTTAATAACACTGTATAAATGTTGAATAAATTGCAATTTCGGAGCCGAGGACAGAGGCAATGTGTTGAGACGATTAAAAAACAACAAATTAATTTATTCTTTATTGTAGAAGTGCACTCATAATTCTTCGTGTGTATACAAATTTGATGCCAGATAGTGAAAAACATTTTGTCTGTATTCAAAATTATAAACAAAGAAGAACCTTGATTTAAAATATAAGTACTAGAATTGATAAAAATTTAATTTCGTGATAAACTATCCTTCATATAATTTTTATTAAATTATAAATTGTTTCTTGTAAGAATTATGTATTTAAAATAATTTAAAAAAATACGAGCTTTCGTTATGCATTGTCCAATGATTTAAACAAAAATTTAAATCAACTTAAAAATCATAAAACAGCAAAACATAAATTTTCAAAGGAAAATCATTCACTTTGAAATAACTAACCATTCGGCTTCAATACATCCTCGTTTCGAAACCCAAAAGCTTGCATCACGCAGCAGGTCGTATACACAATGATTTTTTCGAACCAAATATCACCCACCAGAGCCCAAGAGAAAGTGCAAGAAACAAAAGGCAATTCCAATATCATCAAACTCTTGCGCGCAGCTCTTAAGCCAGAAAATAATCTCTCGGCGCAGAAGTAAAAAAATCAATTTTCGACCGAGAGAAAGAGAGAGAGACAGGTGAAAGCGATCGCTCCCGAAAAAAGAAAGACCAGAAAAGGACATCGACACATCGGCCCGATAGACCGAGTATATAAGCTTCATTCACTCGCTCGCGATAAGAAAAAAAGACCGGCAACATCGTCTCGCACAGCGTTATCGCATAAGTGAACGTATGCGTATATAACAATCTCGATTTGGCGCAGTGCCCTGATCCACATTCGAGGTCGCGGTACACTCTCGGAGATGACTCCGATTTCGCAAGAGTAACCGAGTCGCGCAAGACCGAGGCGTTTTGAGGTGAATACAGAGGTGATCGGCTCTCGAGTGGTGAGAAGATGCGTTATGCAGTCGTTAAGTGCGAGCGAATCGATATAGAGGCTATAAATGTTTGTATGCGCAATAGATTCCTCTCTCGGGAATTGGTTTCGGGTGGATTCAATTGCTCTGCCGATCCGAGACGTGACATAGTAAAGTAGCTTGTACAATCAAAAGGCGCCGAAGATATCGTCTTTGACGCTTCGAAAATGAGAATCATAATATTTGCACAAAAATGATGTAACGAGCTGTAGGTGTGACAACATTATTGGAAAATGCTCTTCGATCAGGAATTCCCATTAAAGTGAAAGCTTCATTGATGCTCAACCTTTCTTTCACTCCCTGATATAGAAATCGAATTTCGCTGTTTATAAATAAAATGCTAGACAGTTAATCAGGGATTGTAACCACTACTTGGATTAAAATGCTTTTTTGCTAATAAAGACTCCATCCATGAAAAATTTGTTAAAAAATTAAATAATGGTTTTAATTACTCTATTCCAGTGTCGAATTCACGACACTATATACTATTGCAGAAAACAAGAAAAGGAAAGGGGACCGCGTTATCGTGTTATCTCTCTTCAATCTGCACGTAAAACATCGCTCATCTTTTCGACTATATGTCAATGTCCAAATACAGACGTGTCATTTTGTACTTCTCGTAACAAAGCGATAAAATAGACAAGTGAACTCCCGCGACTGCGACAGATATTTTGATAAGCGTTCCATTATTTATTCGCAAATCGAGCGTTGCAATTTACAATACATGTGGCGCATGGCGGCGATATACACGCGCTCACGCGCAAGGAAAGTGGAGCGAAAGTAGGGCCCCCACTTTTTATCGCCTTTATTGTGACACTCTGCTTTATTGCGGTGGTGTAAAAGGAAAGAGAAATGAGAGAGAATCAAGAGAGAATCAAGAGATTAAGTTGCCTGCAACACATCGCGGAGAGCTTTTCGTCCGGTTATGTAAAATACGATTCCGCCGCGCGATACGGCTGGAAGTTTACTGATCTGCGCGGATACATTTATTTGAAGTAGCTGACGGGCCATTGTAACAGTCAAATAGCTTTGTGACCCAATCTTGCTAGAATCTGCTAGCGAGAGAAAGCTTTCATCAAACTTTTTAATAAAACAGGACAGTGGCAGGCTTGTGAAAATATACCAAGAAATAAAATACACAAAAAAAGACGGGGGTTCTAAAGAATCTTTCTAAATTCCGCACAGGCGTTCGATGCACTCGACTTGGCGCTCATACACTCACACTATACGCACTCGCAGCTCCTTCCGTTTGTTTCTATTATTACCAGCGAATGGTATATCCTATTTAAACACTCGCTCGGCTGCCCCGGATCGCGTCCCACGCGTTCCCGTCTACTCACCGTCTACTCTCTCTCTCTCTCTCCCTCTCTTCCCCAAAAGTCGTCGCTATTCGCAGCATGATTTAAAAGTCACGTGTAACCAATGGCCGCTGGATGATATTTATGCGGCTCGTCAATCTTTCGCGAGTGCGCGCGCTTTATTGCGAAGTCGTAAAGCGAGTGTATAGATTGAAAAATGGGGGAAGTGCGGGGGAGTCGGGTCGCAGTGAGTGAGCGATATTTTTTATATAGGAAGACCGTGTGTGGGGGGAATCCGGGTGTCGAGATCCTCGGATCATTTTTAATTTGTCGACTGATTTGATTTACACGCTATAGAAGTTATGATGCGTGTCGGACTGCATAAAAGAAAACAGTATATTTTATACATTTAGTAGCTGCTGGAATATATTAATGAAAGATTGGGGTCGAATTATATTTTTGACTGTGAAATGTTTTTACTGCAACGCAGGTGAATAACTTTAGATCTATTTTTGTGTGCCAGCGTATATTTATATACTAGTGTAAAAATGAAAAAAAGCTTTTAATAGATAGCTTTGATGTCAATGTATATTTTGACACATAATAATAAATTGACAATGTATCTTTTACAATTTTGACAATGTAGCTTGTTTCTTTTTCCATTAAAAGTCTATAAAAAATATTAATTTAAGTACACAGACCGAAAATCTATAGAGATTATTAATTAAGTCGTTCTTATACTGCATTTTACTAAGCGTACATTGATTCTTGAGTGTATTCTCACTATTCCATTAATTAACCCGAATATATGTAGCCTCCTACTATAGAAAATAGTAAACTGCAGCATGTTTCCCCAGAAAGTCGAGCACTCAACTCTCTAAATTTGAATCAGAAAGATTCAGGCCACTGCTCGAAAATTCGCGGCGTATTATATATGATGCACTGCCATCGCCGAGAAACAGACGATCTCTCACTGTAAATGCATGTACCTATATTTATATAACTGCAGCACTAATGTGTCGAGCAGTCGCGCTCTCATTCTCACCAATTCCAATTATACGAGAGCGAAGGAATCTCCGAATTTTATAGGGATAAAACATCGCACTGCATGCTGTACACTATATATATATATATATATATATACCTATGCATATAACGACGAGTGGATGAGAGAACCGTTAAAGTGCTGGAGCAGAGAATGGCATAATAATGAGGCTGTCGTTTGGTGCTGGTTTCAGGTACGGAGCGATGCCCGCAGAAGGGAGTGGTGAAGCAGGTCGCCAGCAAGCTCGTCCAGGCGCTCTCCGAAAAGGGACTCGCCCTCCTGGTGAACCATGGCATTCCCGACTGCAAGGTACGGACACACGCTTATACCTCTCCATATACTCTACTATACACTCTGTATAGATCCGGTATACCCACACACCTCCACTGATCAACTGTTGCTTCTTTCTCGGAAGTGAGAGTCTCTGTGTATGTGTGTGTGTGTGTGTGTAGAGAGAGAGAGTAGCTCGCGTGGGAAACTTTGGGATTTTGAGTGATTAATGAGCGAGATGCACGCGATATCTCGGGCTTTTTACAAATCTTGCGCTTGCGGCGTTGCGCCCCCTTTTTACTATACACATGGATTTTTATACGTGAGGTATATTTTTAATTTTTGTACGATGTATGTACACTGTTAATCGGACATTTTTTAAGTATATGCTATATTATATAAAAAAATTCATAAAGTACTGATATTGCTTATTATTATAGTTGCGGCAAATGAAATTCGATATTTTTTCGTTCTACATCACGAATTAGATCATTACAATGGAATTCTTTTACAGTGCGATAATGAAAACGCGATAATGAATTTTGATTAAAACAAGCAATTTTATCAAATGCGACTTACGTGATGAGTTTTTTTTTTAAATGACGCTTCCGCGGAAATAAATACGCGATTAATGTATTTGATAACACTTTTTACGATTTCTTTTTCAATACTGCTGCTGCCCCCTGCAATGCATCATACATATATATTTATCTATTTTACAACAGAAATATATTTTTACTTGCACTATGAATCACTCGATGCGACTAAAAAAGATTGTATAATAGCTGAAGTGTATAAAGCTAGCTAATAATTTTATGCTCGGCCATTGCGCAACCGGCAAAACAATAGTTTATAATACACGAAACTAATATGAATTTTAAATGAAGCTTATATAGTAATCGTTGACAACAAAACAATCGAGCCCGTGACTGTACAGTCAATATTTGAGCATCAATTCCAAACGAGCTTGCGAGGAAAAAACACTGCGCAGAATCAAACCCACGTACTTACACCCCTTACGATTCATTTACAAATTAATATCGAATACGATGAGAGCAGAGTGTCAGTGGCGAGCGCGCATCAATGACACACGCCGCACTTCAATCCTTCCTCTTACGATAAGCAGCGGAGCGCGCAGAAATTATTACGTATAATACAGAAACCGCGACGCACTTGGAATCACGCTCGTGTATACGTGTACAAACCATCATCGGGAATCGTTACACAAGAAAAAGAAATGACCTCGCGGGCATGAAGAGAAAGAGAGCAGCGATTCTCCAAAACTCGTCGCTTTCAAGGGCTCCGAGCGAGAGACGACGCATTTTCGAGAGCTGTTTAATTTGTGGGTATCGACCTTGCTTAATAATTGTAGCTTATCGCGGGCCTTGCGAGTAAAACGCCTCGGGATCTGTATAATGCATAAATAAAGCGTCGTCGCGTGGTCGAGATAAATCGCTGTGCTGCAGCTGCGCGCTTTCGATTGAGGAACGCGTGTCGCCACCATCTCTCGGACCTGTGCAGGCGTACGCGTGGCATCAACGACATATACGCTCGTATGATATCTTCGGCGAGCTTTTTTTTTCTGTTGATGTATTGGATTTTTTTTATCGTTACGTTATCGGGTAATGGCGAATTCTTTTTCGCCAACTGCCGCGCGCGGTTATACGATACATTGCGTCAGGGATTTTTACTTAGAAGTGCGTTGGCGAATTGATAAATGCGAGAGGCTGAATATCCGCTGCAGGAGATGATGTTTTATTCTTTGAGCTTGAACGCGGTATACTTGTATATTGATTGTCGTGTTGTAACGAGTGATTATATGCACCGTAAAATTAAGAGTTACTATATTAATGTAGCAAGCATTCTATCGATAAAGAGGCAATGTTACGTAATTAAAATTAATATTCATTTTTATTTTTATTTTGTTTTACGTAGAGAGAGGGAGATGGAGAGAGAGTGAAATGTGGATTAATAAAGTGGCGATCCACTTGGCCACTGATGAGCCTTTATTGGGACTCAAATAACGCTCATGAGAATCCACGACGACAGGCTCGTTGAAAATTTTGATACTATGTATCGTTTGCACGCGGCGCAGCGTTTTATAGCTCGACTCTCGTAAAACTTGCATTATATGGAGGATCGTAAGAGCTCGAATTTTTCGCGAAAGAGAAGATTCCGTACGAGGCACGCGCTCGTCAAAACGCAAACTCTCGAGGAATTTTTCCGCATAAAGTAAATACATTAAGGATTTAGCGCTTAAGTTTCGATCTACGCAGCACGAGCTAAGAAATAATGCAGGGTTTGATAAAAAGTGAAATTAAACGTGTAATATATACTTTCCTATTTCCTAAAAAGGCCATTGAAAGGCACTAAAAAAACCTTTACATTGCTCAAGAAAAATATTACTTCTATGTAAAAGAAAAAAAGAAAGAAATATAATATTCAAAGTCAATATTTTCTTAGCTCAAATGTTTCTTTTAGCACCACTTATATAAAGAGCCGTCCGCTCGTCGGATTTAGCAAATTTCTTTTCCGGTCGTAGAGCTCTCTCTCTCTCTCTCTATAACCGAGCACTTGAGCTTTAAAGTTCGCATGTCAAGCTAAGCAACAAAAGAAGCCGCGAGGCAACAATAAAGCAGCAGCTGGTGTCTTAAAATAAATGAGCCGTGCACAGGCAAAGTTCACAAAGAAGCTTATAGTCCTAACGTGGAATTTTGGAGAAAAGGAGCAAAAAGCGAAAGGTGAGGGCTCCAAGTGTCGAAAAGAGGGAACGAGGCAGAAAAAGAAGATGATGCGCGGCTGCAGCGGGCTTGCCGGTTCTCTATGGACCTTTTGCTCTCTTAGATCCCATCTCTCTCTCTCTCTCGCTCTCTCTCTCTCTCTCTCCATTTTCGGCGCGTCCGGAAGATCTGGAATCGCTGCAACGTCGCGAAAATAGACGTACGAGGCCGACATAAATTGGTCGATTGGGATTTTTTTCCAAAAAGAGGCGTGAAAGAAAGAGAGGGAGGGATTCGTAGGGCCGGAAGAATTCGCGTGGTAGATTTAGCTCATCCGGCTTTTTGCGAGCTTGGCCGTAAATGGAAACGACTCGATGGCGCCGTTTTACACGAGCGTACATTTTTGGAGAGAGTTTCAAAATGTTCAGACTTTTGTTCGTGTTCGTTTGCTAGTTTATTTGGAAAAATCGGTTTTGTAATTCGTCTCAACGCGTTAAGCTTCATAATTGATAATAATCAGTACACTAAATTTATTCGACAAATGAGCTGCGCTCAAACGTTGAAAAAACGTTAATTACGTTAATTATGTTAATTATAATTGTGCGACGTTAAGAAGCCGGATCGGTGAAGAGGGAAAAATTACAGGAGCGCAAAAACAATAAATACAAATATTACACACGTCCCATTAAACTCGACGCACATAAGCAATCAGTACCGATGGTTGTGATTCATCGGCCACCACCGATCGTTTCTAGAGAGAATCCACTTGTGCAAACTTACAGCTGAACGATCCTCTCGCTAAAATACCGCAAATAGATCTCATTTGTGACGCGCTTCATACTTGCCCCCCCCCTGCCCTCTTTGCCCCCGCGCGCGTGTCTCGTAGCACATAATATAGGATACACGCTAGGATCGAGTTCAGCCGAGACTATATAGGTATTTATTATAATGTACAGCTTTGTTCGTGTGTTAATTCGTGCAGCAGTTGCGAGGGATCAGGTTTTGGGCCATGCAATTTTCGAACTTTTGTGTATTTGAATATATACTAACTATAGGCGGGTTAAGAGCGCTATAGGCGACTTTTTGTTGTTGTTAAAATATGTAAATTACGCGATGCATTAGGTCTAAGTATCTGCTGTTTAGAGATATTTGTTGGATTGTTAGAGAAGTGTAAACGATGTTAACCGCGTGCATTTGCGTAAGTAGCGAGAATTATTTAGTAACGAGGCACACATTATGCGCGATACGATATGACGAGTATATCTAAAAGTCGCCCGCATGCAGAGTCCAAGTATATATATAGCTGAAAAGGAAATATTCGGTAAATATATACTCCGACGATTAATATGAATTTACCCGAGTGACGAGCGAACGTATTATGTTGCTTAAACGCGTGTATATGTGTACAAAAGTGGTTCATTCGCATGATAATTTCAATAAAGGGAGCCCGCGTGCTGCGTCGTCACTCTGACGTATCGTAATAATTGAGTCGAAATTATAAACTTGATGAAATTTAAGTAAATGAGAGAACGAAATACGAGACGATTCGGTTTATTTGCTGATAGAAATTTATGGCACTGGTAAAGAGAATACAAAGTTTTAAAGCTCAATTAGCATGCACTTTATATAATGTAGATAAATCGTTATTTAATTGTTTTTTGAATAAAAAAAAAACAAGAATTTTTTGGCCGTTATTGCAGTAATCTATAAGATAATGGCTATACGCAAGCACAGTTTATAATCTGCAAAAGAGTTTTAGATCGCTAGATTTTCTCGAGGAAGTTCTATAGTTCATTCGATATTTATGATTTTAATTATAGCCATACGAGGCAGCTGCAAACGATAATTTAAAATTGCTACCTATCAATATAACCGATTTGCGTTTAGCTCGTGCATTAGAACGCATTAAAAAGCCACACTCTTCTTCTAATGCATTTTTTGTACATTTAGCTGGATACCGAGAATTCGTCTTGAAATTTGGACATGTGTTTCCTACCATACTTAAATACTTTAGTATATATTATCAGCTCGTAAATATAGTAAATCCTCGCCGTAAATTTATTCGTCAGACAGTAAGTCTGATAAATACAATTATTTGAAATGCAATGTGCTTTAATTTTTTAATTATACATCGAGGCCTAATTTGTTCTCGATAGCATGCACTGCACAACGTAGTTCTGTATGTTATGTTGATAGTTTCCAATGCATTCCTTTACACGTGGCATTTGACATTAAACTTTTAGGATTAGCTCTTAAAAGTTCTTGCGTTTCAAGGAAGTCGAATGCATATTCCATATACCATTGCTATTTGAAATCCGTTCCAAGAAGACAAATTGAATCTCGTTTATCTACATTTCACGACATCTTAAAGTCTACGGCGAAACCTGGCAATTCGCATAAATTGATAATCGCCCCTCGGCCGAACGCGTTTCGCAACCACACCAGCGCGGGACTTTCTCATTTGGCATTAAACAAATGGAGGAAAAACTGCAGGCTCACAGAGTAAAGACAAAACACTGCGTCGCGACTCGCTGACGAAACGTCGCTCGAAATTAGCGTATAATATTAATCCCCACACGTGAGCCGCCGCCGAGGCGGCGAAGGTGAAGCACAAATTGTCGCATAAACGCTATACTCCCGCAATCGCGCGTTGCGCGCATCGCGACATCATATCTACTCTCCGCTAGGCCTGCAAACCTTCTCGAATCCCCTTTTGCACATGGCGACGTCGCTTTGAAAAAAAAAAAAGAAAAGAAAGAAAAAAAAGAGGAAAGGTCGAGAACCGGTTTGCCTTAGCTCGAAAAACGAGAAACGCTAATACGACGCGCGGCGACTTTGCGGGGATAAAGAGGCCTTTTTTGGATTATGCGTGCGCAGAAAGTAAGTATAGTGGAAATATAGGGGAAGAGAAGCGTTGGCGGTGTTAATCTGGACATGTCGATGCTTCCGCGATGTTCGGTTGACGGCTTGTACAGAGGATTTACCTGCACTGATATCCAGTTGACAGATCGAGCCGGAGATTAATGAATAATTATTAGCTGCTCCATTTGGTAATTAACTTTTAATGAATATTCTGAAACTATAATGAAGGTTGCCGTGTCCGCATCTGCACGTAACTAGAAGTTGGTAAAAGATTAAGTGATTTGATCTCGTCAAACTTAGGTCGTAGATATATCTGAATTTGATTGGGAATACCTATATCTGATTTGATCTCAAGAGCAGCTTGTTTGAATTTTTTTACATCACAATTCAAACGAATGGTTCGCTATTTGATCTGAATTAAAAAAAATTCTCATGTTATTGAAGAGAAAAAAAAAAGCATCGATCGGAATCAAAGTTATTGAACTCTATTATGATCAAGTCATACAGGGGGAACGGAAAGCGGGTTCGCGAGAATTCAAGAAGCCGTCGTCTCTTCTTACGGACGACAGAACCGAGCCATACGAGTCTCTTCCAATAAGATAAGACGGGCAAATATAGACGGCTGCACAACGCCGAGAGGTGACCTACTGCTTATTTGCGCAGATGCTGCGTATATACGAGTCGCGAAACCCATTCCGAATCCCGTGGGTTATTGCTTTCAGTGAAAAGTCGTCGTTCGTTTAATTCCCTCTCTCTCTCTCTCTCTCTCTCTCTCTCTCTCTCTCTCTCTCTCTCTCTCTCCCGCGTCAATGACTTCATCACGTCCACGTCTATTTTCGCAAAATCCTACCGAGACTATACGTGTCTTTGATTTTTTTGTTGCAGCTGAAAGCCGTGTACAGAGCAATGGATGAGTTCTGCGAGTTGCCGGAGGAAAGTCGCAACAAGTACGAGCGGATTTCACCCTTGAATCACGGCTACGTCAAGCCAGGAATGGAAAGGTGATGATTTTTCGTGGTCTTGTACAAGGAATCGTGTTTCGTCTGCAGGCGTCTCTCTGCACTGCCGAAGCACTCATGAGTTTAATAGTTACATTTTCCTACAGCTAGTGAATCCATTGACAGCCGATTTCTCTGTAGGCGGGGTAATAATAATATTGCCCAGCTCTCTAAATTTCTTAAGAGCTGCGCGATTATAATAATTGCTCTCGAGCTATTTCGATTGGATCCCGCAGCTCTCGAGGGATTCTATTCGCTTTTCTCGCACTCCAAATGTGCGGTGCGAGATCGAGTTGAGAAGCCGTTAAAGCCTGCATGGTTTTTATTATTACCAAATTATTTTTCTTTGAATTATGTGTAAACATTATCTTTGCAGTTTATTATTTTTAAAACATTTCGTGTCGCTTTAAAAATCGTATATATATATATATATGAAAATGTATCGATAAACAATTGCAAAAATTTCAATCGGTTCACGGCTCTAAACGATCTAAATGTCGACAGATGCGACAAGGAAGAGACGGAGGTGCGCCACTCGTTCAACGTGTCGGGCAGCGGTGGTGCGATGCCCGAGGAGGAGGTGCCGGGATTCAATAACGCCGTCCAGGAACTCTCGCGGGACCTCAAGCAATTGACCACGATGTTACTCACCGTACGTGTTTTGCGTCATTTGACTTGACAAAAAAAAACCATTTAAGAAACAAAAAGGGCTTAAAGAGAAAAAAACGACCCAAATCGGGTTGTCTGTCTCTCTCTCTCTCTCTGCGTGTGTGAATGTAGGCCCTGGCCGTGGGGTTGGAGCAGCCCCCGGGTTTCCTGCTGTCGAAGCACAGCAAACTGCTGGAGCCGGGCAACGAGTCGACCCTGAGGCTCATCTACTATCCGCCCCTTGGTACTCCCGAGCCTGGACTCACTCGCTGCGGTCCCCATTGCGACTACGGCACCTTCACTCTTCTCGCTCAGGTACGTCCTCGTTATACTCGTTATACCTTACCTCGTCTCTTCTCTCCTGCAAAGACACACATTCGCTTTTTCTGCTAAGTACGCTGGCCTCTTTTTGTTTGCATCTGCTTGTGCCTCTGTGCTCGTATCATGGATGCTGGCGTGTCCGGAGGTGAGTAGATATACTTCGGCTCTGCAGTTCCGCTTGATCGAGGAGCACTTTGGTGAGAGGTGATCGTTATAAGTGAGGATAAAATTTTTGTACTTTACAATTCCGCGGCCGCAAAACAAAGTATACCGCTTGAAATTTTTACAGTGCATAAACCTTTATTGCCTTATAAATCATTAGAAACTGGTGCATAATATAGCTTACATAAATAACTGCAAAAAATGAGCCTCGTTTAATACTTACTGCCGATAGTTAATAAATAACAAAGAGCGTAAATTTCTCTTGGAACGAAAAACACGATGCGTTGCAAAACGCCATAAGTACAAAAAAAGCTTTTACCGTTCGCTATGGAACTGGGAGACAAGAAAACATTGTTTTTTTTCTCCATAACTGCGGCAACGCGCATTCGAATGGCTCAAGTTGTATACATACAATACGTCAAGTTGTACACCGCGGGTTGAAGGATATCCGCTAATGTATGCACGCGAGATTCCTCCCGCAGGATTACCTTACGGACTCGCCTACAGTCGATGTAATGAATAAATTGACCGTTCGACCTCAAGTGCCTAAGCTGCCGTTCTGCTGTATATACTCGATGACTCACTGCTTGTCCTTGTTCAGAATCGCAGAAAATTTTCTATATTTTATTCTCCGTGTAATCTAATAACGATGTGGGAGTTTTTTCGGTGTATATGTTTTCGCGCACCGAATGAACTCGCGTTTTTTCAACATTCTTTCTTTTGAAAAAGATCGAGTCAGCGACTATTGCGAGTATTGCATAATGACGGAACGTGGATATAATGGGAGCCAGGCGGATCAATAGATTCTTTTTTTTTTTTTTTTATTGTCCTGGGGAATGTTATTGTTACCCGCGAAGTGAGAGCAGAGAAAACGGACGTTGAGCGATAAGCAAGAAAATAGAAACCTTTACTATATTTAAATATACCGATGGAAAAAGCGTTTCCCTATTCCGTTAATGAAAGAACGTTTGTGTTGAATTTCTTTGAAAAATGTCCAAGATGTACGAGCTACTTCGAGTCATTGGCAAAAGTTTTTTATAGAAGTCATTCCGTCTTTCGATCGAAAGTTGGTTTCGCGAAAAAAGAATATACGCGGCAGATTACGCGAGTCGAGATAGCGATAATATAATTGACGAGCTTGTGCTTCTTATGTAATAATTTACTACCGAGAGCGGCGCGAGCGAAGGGATATATTTCAACGGCGGGTCGAAGGACGAGGCGATATTTTGCCGAGTATATGTACTTACAGATCAATTGTAAGCAGCTCAATTTTCTTTCACGAGGGCCTTACTTTACCAGGAAACAAGGACATTGATTTCTTTTTAGACGATTTAAATCGCTTCTGCTGATTAGTCGCGGACAAAAATTCAAATGTTTTCTTAGTCATCTTTGTGTGTGTTAAAATGAGGAAAACTGGAAATCCGTGCTCATTACCTTTGAATCGACGTTTTATTATCGCTATGTACAATCTCGTGCGCGTTTTAAGTAGTTTTTTTTCTTAAGATTACACAAACGAGAAAAATGCAGCACTTGAAAATATTACCACATCATTTAAATACATTCATCGGGATTTATGCAGTTCTAAATACAAAAATTTTTTCCTCATACTTATAGACAATTTCAACGTAGCTTAAATTGATATACAAATATGCATGAGCATTGGTAGATAAAAAAAAATTATTAGCGAGTAATAATAATTTGTATGTATGTATAATACTTTAGCATAGATAATATATAATTAGGTAACTCATTATCGTATCGAATTGCGTATGATTCAAGAAATCGTACAATTCAGATATGGGAAAAAAAAAACATTTAAGTATTTGTGTGTCGATTCCAAATGATTAAATCCTTGAGGTTGATGTAAGAATGAGACAGCATTTAAAAGTATAAACCTATATTTTTACTTTTACAGAACCTTACAAATACTTTTTAAAAACTGTAAGTTATAAAAATAAAAATATTTTAAATTTAAAACGACGATAGAAGCTGAAAGAGTCAGAGATATCAATGTTCCCTGAATTTCAAATTGATCAGTAAAATCGTCTTTATTGGCAAAAGAAAGAAAATGAACAATATGATCGATTAATGGCCTTTATTGCATTTCAACAGGATGTTATTAACAATTGTAAATAACATCCGAAAATTGAATCATTAATATTGCTACTTTTCTTTTGACATTTGACAATGCCATGCGAAATCCGTGTAAGCATCCACGGATCTACGGATTTCCGCAATGATTCTCTACACGACAAAATCCTCAAATGCACCGAACGACACTAACGCAATGCCATTTCTGTTCTCCCCTCTTCCGCTTACCGCCCAACTCACAGGACTGCGAGGGCGGACTCGAGGTGCAAACGCCCCACGGCGAGCGGTGGGGCCGCGTGGGCCACCTGCCCGGCGCCATCCTCGTCAACAGCGGCGATATCCTGAGCTGCTGGACGAACGGGGCGCTGCCCGCCCTCAAGCACCGGGTCGTCGTGCCCGAGCTCTGCGGACGCGGCCGCCACTCGATCGCCTTCTTCGTCCACCCGGACGACGACGTCGAGGTCGAGCCGTTCGACGCCAAAGTGGCCAAGGCTAGCCAGGAGGCCGCGCCCTGCCGCCTCCAGAAGAAGAAGAAGGGCGTCCTCACGGCCTACCAGCACCTGCAGCGCCGCTTCCGCGAGACCTACGCCTCTTAGCGGCGACTCTGGCGAGCCTGCAGCTTCGCGGCTCCGATCGCCACGGGCCTGGCCGACGCGTGAAGCGACGATCCGCTCTTCGCTGCATCCTCGAGAGAGCCATGTACAGTTTTCCAACCGACGACCACGACCAGATGACGACGATGATGCTGCCGCTGGCTCCGCGACTCTCTCCGATGCGCTGGGCCGTAGAGAGGCGGCTCGCGATGTATGCGCAGCTTTTGCGTTGGCTGCCGATTTCGCTCTCCTCTCGGTTATAGAAATTTTACTGTAAAACCATAACTGTACGGTAGTCAATTTGAACAGTATACTTTACGGTGGTTTGCCAATGCTTTACTCGAGACGGGGGCAACTGCTTCTCCGAGGAAATCCAAGACTATAGAGTATACGAATTTTTTTTTTTTTTTTTTTTGTTAGCATCTGACGCGCGAAAGTCATTAGATACTAGAAATTTAAGAAACGACGATATAGATTGTATACCGAAAAAGAGAAGAAAAAAAAAGGATATTATGATTGCTGTATTTTTTCGCGTTATTGTATAGAGAATATAGTGTAACTGCGTATCCTGTAAAAAGTTTCATCGTTAATAGTAAAATCAAAATTCACGTTGAATTTAGATCCACAAAGATGTAGCTTATTATCATTTAACATACCAATACCACGTAAAAAAGAAAAAAGAGTCAGCTGCTAGTGTAATTAGAAAGTAAGGTCACGTTGGAGAGAATTTTTCACGATGATCATAATGTTTACGAAAGGAAAGGGACGGCATCGATCGACGAGCGACAGTTTTACGTTATTATAAGAACTCGGTGAGTCGGGGAATCGTTGAGCTGCTGCACGAACGCACGCTCACACGCACACATTCACACGTGCACATATAACGCATTTATAGACTACAAGAGTTACTCGCTCTCCTCATCAACCCCTCTCTCCGATTCCCTGCATTTTTTTTCTTCATCCGATCTTTCACTCGCTAATGTACATCGAGAATTTCGCTTCGACGTGTATAGTGGGCGGATCCCTGAGCTTCGTCATTCGCCTGTATCGAGATGTTTTTTTTTTTTAAATTCAATGAAATGATCGTTGTACACCAGAAAAATAAACGTCCTTGGCTTGTCTGAAACTTTAAAACCTAAATCTTTGTGAATTATTTAAAGATTATACATCCATTTAACATTCTTTAAATATTCGATCAACTATGTATTTATGTTAAATGTAAGCTTCGTATTTAATAGTTAACTAAATTAAATCGAGTTTCCTTCCCTTCTGCTTTAGATGATAAAAAATCGAATTTAACAGGATAAATTGAATTTCTGTAACTAAGAAATTTTAAGAAATAAAACTTTATTTCATTACTATTTCAAGACACCTTTTTTCACGAGTTCGAAATAATTTCACTGAATTTTAATGATGGGCACTATCTGTTTGTTGTAAAATAAATATGGGCAGACGAGTTTGCATCTTCGAAATCGAGCGTCGATTGGACGAGGCACGAAAATTCGCACGCGAAAGACGAGCGACAGTAGGCCGATTAATTTTAAAAATGAAAAGTGTAAAAAGAAGAAAAAACAAAATGAAAATCCGTCAAACGACTATCATCGACTGAATAGCATAATTTTACTCAATGAGGTTCTTCCGCTTGATGATTTCGACCGCTTAATGTATACACGGCATACCGACAGTTACAAGTACCGTCCTCGACTAAAAATCTATAACTGACAAATGTTAAAAATATAAATTAATACCAAGATGGACGAAGTGTATGCAAGATAGCAGTCGTTGAATCTCAGGCAATAATAAATACATTTGTACTTAACTATATACACTGTACTATTTTTTTTAACTCCTTTAACCATTCGTCAACAGGTGTTTTACTGTTTCCGCCACACACCTCGATCTTTTAAGTTCTGTTATTTCTTTTCCTATTTTACAAAATTTAAAAAAATCTGAAATATTTCAAGGATATTTCCCAGTGTTTTCAATACAGACCTCAATAGTTTTTAAAATCGAATAGGAATTTTTTTTTTCTTATGAACGCAAAATTTGGTTTGTACTTTAAATGAACCAGGTGTATGACGGAGAGTGACCAATTTTCAAATATAAAGTTTTTTGTAAATTGAAATTAAAGTCTGAGTAACTTTAATATCAGTAACTGACATCAGCTACCTGTTACATTCAAGTATTACATGGCGTTAACAATTTTTAGTCTCTTGATTAACTAAAAAAGTTTATTAATATTTAAAAATCAAAGAAATAATTTACAATTTTTTATATATTTACAAATTTACAGTATTTTTACTTGTTAAAAAAACGTAAATCTAGTTTACATGTATTACTCAAAATCCAGGATTCCAGCCAGATTCTTGATGTTTATCTACCAATTTGAAACATACAAGTGTGTCACCAGGTTTAAATTCAATTTCGGGATTGTCTAATTTAACTCCACACTCTACATTTGTCTTAACACTTTCGACTTCCTCCTTCAAATGACGTAATGCAGTTGCTTTACCATTATAAATAACTTTATCATCTCTAAGTACTTTAAAGTGTTCTGATTTTTTGAGAGTACCCTTTATGCAACGACAACCAGCAACTTTAACTTTTTTCCTTTTTTCATTAATTTGAAACTCTTGCAAAACATTTGCCACACCTGTGAAATAAATATTCAATTATTGTAATATTGCAAATAATATTTTTTAGTAAGTTACATTATTTTACATACCAATTTCTTCTTCTTCTTGAACCATGGGAAGTTGTTTATTGATTTCGAATTTCAAATCATCAATAAGCTTATATATAACATTGTGATGATGAACTGATATATTCTTTTTAATAATTTCTTGTGAAAGTGTTCGTGGTACAGTAGTATTAAAGCAATATATTAAAGCTGAAAATATACGTATTTTTTATTCTAATATACTTTTAATAATAAAATAACAGAAGTAGTACGTTACCATTAAATGTCTTTGCTAATTCAACGTCGGTTTCAGTAACAGGTCCAATTCCGTAATGAACAACTGATAATAGACATTGATCTTCTTCGGTATAAGAATCAATGACATCCATTATTGCTTCAACACTCCCTACTACGTCACCCTTAATAATTACATTAAGTCTTGGAAAATTATCCTCAGTTAGTTCCTTTTGTCTTGGACCAACTCTTCTAAGTTTAAAAACTCCCATTGCACGTTTCCTTTCAATAAGTTTTTGATATTCCTAAAAATTAAATAAATTTTCGTATTCAAATAAAAATTTGTTTGTTAAGAAACAAAGTATTTGACTTACAATTAAGTGCTCTTTGTGCTTTTCATCAGCAACTACTTTTTGTTCTAGACTATTAGCTTTGGCTTGCATTGCTCGACGATACTTCATCACCCTATTACATTTTTTTTCATTTTCCACTTCTAAAATTTCATCTCCAGCTACTGGTAACTCACGCCAACCAATAATTTGTACAGTATCTGAGAGTCCAGCTTGAGAAACAACTGAGCCAGAATCATCAAACATTGCTCTCACCTTGGCCCATGCTAATCCACAAACTAAAATGAAAATTATTTTTTTGTGATAAGAAAACCGTCCTACATCTTTTCATGTATGTATTTTATTAGGTATCTTTAAAATACGGAAACAAGTTTTGAAAAAATCTACATTATTTTAAAACTTAAAATACTATTATACTTTTGTAAATTTATATTTTTGTTTTACGAGAATCTTATTACCTGTGAAATAAATAAATAAAATCATTCTCATACTTGCGCAACAAAAATCGTATGATTAACAATAAGTAAGGTATCCTCACAATGAAAGAAATATTATATTCTACCTATAACGTCCCCTTTTCTCAAAGTCCCGCGCTGGATCAATGCTGTAGCAAGTTTTCCGCGACCAATATCAGTCGATGCTTCAATAATAACTCCTTCTACGAGCCCTGTTGGGTCACCTTTCAAATCCATTATTTCAGCTTGTGCTGCTACAGCTTCCATTAATAGATCTAAATTTGTTCCTTTGAGAGCAGATATATTTACACTTTGAACATTACCACCAATTTCTTCAACAAAAATTCCTTGTTCAGCTAGCATTTCATGAGTTCTTTTCTAAGAAAAGTAAAAAGGTTTATTCTTGATTCATACAACTAGTAGAATAAAATAGCAATGACTTACAATGTCAATGTTTGGTTTATCTATTTTATTTACAGCTACTATTATAGGTACATTTGCACTTTTAGCCATATTTATGCTTTGAATAGTTTGTTCCATAACTCCATCATCAGCAGCGACTACGAGGATGACTATATCTGTTGCATTAGCACCTCTTGCTCTCATAGCACTAAATGCAGCATGGCCAGGAGTATCCAGAAAAGTCATTTTTTCACCACTACTCAATGTTACTAATAATTAATAAAAATGAAAATTAAATGCATCGACTATAAATTTAAATAGAAATAAATAGCTTAAAACAAGAAAGCTTTTTAAATTATACTGTAATAATTTTTCAAATCAACCATTGACATATTAATGTATTTATATTTACAGTAATGTATCAATCACTGTAGCAGCAGTCTTTATATTTAATTCACAAACATAAATTTTACTATAAATGCATCTAATAATAAATATTTCTGCTACAATATTTTCTGAAAGTTATACAAGTAATAAGAAGTATTATTAGAAATTGAAGCACTGCAGTGCAATATTAAAAGGAACTAGTCAATTAAAATTGCAGAAAATTCTGCATTAATGTTTTAAAAATAAATGCTTAATTTTTTTTATCTACAATTACCATTGAAGGCCCCAATATGTTGAGTAATTCCACCAAATTCTGAATCTACTATTGCTGAATTCCTTAAATTATCTAATAAAGTAGTTTTGCCATGATCAACATGTCCCATTATTGTGATAACTGGACGTCTCTTAACTAATACTGAAGGATCTGGAGGAGGCCTAAAATAATTGTTAATTGATAAATCTATAATTTAAATAGAAAATGTTTTTTTACATAATAAATTTACCGTTTTACTACATCCATTTCTTCATCATCTTCTACTTTTTTTATATTTGGATTTGTAACGACTTTAAATTTTAGTCCCAATTTTTTAACTGTTTCATATAAAATAGCTGGATCATCAAAAATGGAATCAAATTCATAAACATTTTCTTTATCTATAAAGGAAAGTACTTCTAAAACATTATTTACAGGACACCCAGCAGTAGTTGCCAATTCCTTTACTGTCATAGCTTTCCAAACATCAATCACTGTAGCAGCAGTCTTTATATTTGGGTTAAGTATAGCTAATTCTTTTTTTTTGTGTAACTATTAGTAAAGAATACATTTTATATAATACTAGTATGTTATTCAGTAAATTCAGTTTAAACATAACAACCAAATGATGAACATACTTGCTCTCTTTCTCCTGTTTTTTTCCTTTTCTTTAAAAGAACAGGTGTACTGTGATATGAATTGCACAGTATGCATGTTACATCTAGACGAGAAATGTTTAATTTTCTACTTCGATCATTTGCAAACGCATCATACAAGATATTTTTTGAAATGCTAGAAAATAATATTATTAGGTTATGTTTATTTTTCAAATATGTGAAAATGATATTACTTAAAATATATTTAGATCATATCAAATATTTTTAATTCAAATATAACTTTTAATGTCTAAATAAACATATCAAACAATATATACCTTCGATTTAAACACGTTCTGATCAGCAAAGCTGCCATATTTGTAATTACCGCATGATCGGCCCGGTATGGATGCTATATAATATAGACATACGTAAGTATAAAGTGTAAGTGTAAGTTAAAAGAATTTTCGTAAAAATATAAATATTCCAATATACTTAACCAAAACTAAAGTGTTACATTACAATACTTACTATTAATTATATATATAATAAAGCATGTTATACATACAATCAACGAATATAGACGCATATAGAAGCGTACTTTCATATGGGTCGAAGGGGCTCGGAAAATTAGTTCCGATATGAGCGCGGGATGGCGCAACAAGTACTCTTTGGAAGGAAGCGCGCACGCGTTTCCCCCACCGTCGGGTACCGGCCGTCGAAATTCACGCGCGACGAGGCGAACGGCTTATTGCAAGCTCTATAGCGT